>DWPV01003430.1:0-15226 GCA_018251915.1 Urbanus proteus proteus | reverse complement strand
CTTGTGAGTTGTCTCCTTCTTGCCTTTCTTCTTGTGACTGTTATAGTTTATGGAAGTTTTAATACATGATATATAGGGAGGTTATTGAAGTGTAATTTCTGTAGGCCATGAGAGGGAAAAGTATAGGTAAATATTTTTGTAGTATAAATTGTTTAACCTATTATTTAATCATTATGGTTATATAAATCTGATATAATACAAGACTAATCAAAGTATTTTATATTTTTTTATTTTAAAATACCTATTATTATTTTATATTAATTTTATATCACGGCTTGCACGTGAAACAATAACCAATAACAATACCCATTAGTAAATAGCTTAAACGTTAAATTTCATACAATACCAAAAGTGTTACAGACAAATCATATATCATATCATTAACTACAAATACAAGTAAAAGTGGAAACTTACTTTGAATGTGAATGTTGTGGAGGATTATCATAAGATTGATTCTGCGAATAACCAGCTGCATCATCATCATCATACTTATCTTCTTCCTCTGTAATATAAGGACAGGCTATATTAGACTTACATTTAGACTTTAATTTGATCTGTGTTTAAATGGACGCAGTATTGGTTTTATATCGTGTCAAAATGGAATAGTTCTTGCTAGTTCAAAAAATTCTAAAAGTAGCATTGAGATATATGTACTAAAGTACTAGAGAAGACAACACAAAGCACTATTGTGCCTCACTCAGTTGGGGCCCTTGGCACCCCATCTCACTCAGTCGCTCGCTAGCTCGCTACGACCATTTACCCATAGGACTTTTGAAGTTATGTAATCGAAAACACAGTTTAGAACATTTTAAATTGCTCTTGAACGTGTTGAGATACTGTAGTAATAATTTTAAAAATCGATAAAGTTCACAACAGTTATTTTACATTCGTACGTAATAACTAGATTTCATTTATATAATATAATATAAATAATAATAATAATCACGCGCCATTGTTTTTTCATAGTCTATGTGGATGACCTTACTGAGTATTGTAGCATGTAGCGCTAGTGCTGCAGTTACAAAGGATACGTTAGACAGTATTAGTACAGTCTCAGCGCTGCAGCAGCTTTAAGGTACAATACTAAAAATGGAACACGATTTTTGTTTGAATTAGCGTCTCTAGTACTTTAGTACATATATCTCAATGAAAAGTATTTCAAACAAAACAATCTTAATGTAGTATTTCACTGTGTAATATTATTTCCTTTTCTGGATTAAATAATAACTTCACTAAAACCTTACAAAAATCACCAATAGAAGTTGTCAGGTGTAGTGACAATATAATAATTATTACCAATGCACCAATCGGGTCTTGGTGGTGCTTCAGGTGTGTAGTCCTGGTCGTCATACCGACTGAAGAGTTCCCTCAGATAGTCATCTTTGTATATACCTGGCTCTCTGAAATGAATATTATAAATTGATAAAATTATTTACATAAAAAATTATGTTTGTCTATTGTGTTTTTATAGTTGCTGAATAGGTTATTTTAAATTCATTGTTTTAAGTATCAATTGAGCAATCCATCTGATGGCAACTGATCACTGCTGACCATGTATATCCACAACAAACTTATATAAAACCGAAGTTTTCTCTGAAATCAATCACAGAGTATTGCAGTAACAACCCACTGAAATCAAGAGTGATGACTGAGATGTTAGTGTCATCATATAAGTTAGATGGCAATCAAAAGCTTCAAGTGAATTGCAAGAATTGCTGTCGAGCAATTGTGACATTGAAGTTGGTGTTATCGTGCCTTCTTGGTTGAACAATACTCATCCCACCACCTGGTCTTAATAGATTGAACACAAGTACCTTTTTTTAGCAAATTCATTGACTGCAGCTTCCAAACTCCAATCAAGTTCTTCAACCATGTATGATGTGAGCAGAAACCCAGTTCGATTAAACCCATGTGTACAGTGCACACCGATAATCTCTGTCGGCTTTTCATTAATGAATGATGTAACTATTTCTATAAATTCTCTGAAAATCGAAATGTGTAAAGTTTATACATCTATACATGTTGACTTTGTAAAAAGAAAGATTGGGATGATTCAGGACCAGTATTAACTTTCTAGTAATTATGTTCAAAATGAATATCCAAATTATTATAAAGTAGCAAACGCTGGCGACTTTGTACGCACAGACTATACAATACAAACTTTTATCCCCTATATAACCCCTTTAGGGTGGAATATCAAAAAGTTGTATCTTAGCTGACATCTATAAGTGGAACCACTCAGCCAAATTTCTATCTACAGTAGATTCAGCTCTGCGATGTTTAGTCAATATGTGAGCTGCCTTTCGCTTTTATTTATATGTGAATGTTCATTTATGTGAATGTTAATGTTCAGTGGTTCTCAAAATTTTTTGGTGGCGGAGCCCTTTTGAAAAACGATTTTTTTGATGGAGCCCCAAAATATTCAAAAAAGTTACATGGATTCTTTTTATAATGGGTAATCTGTTACAATGTAAGTGTTTACTATAACAAAAGAAAAATAATGTAATGAAAGTATTCTCGTGGAACTCCTATGAAGACTGCGGAGCCACACATTGTTATAAAATTTTGCACACATTATGCCAAGGGTCCTTATAAGGCCATCAAGTATCTCTTATCCCAAAAAAAGATACTACTCTCGAGAGATACAAAAATAACATGTAAACTTATAACCTTCCTACTTTTGTACCTATGGCATCTTGATATAAATTAACTGCAGTTGCATTTTACCTGAAGCATGCATTCCTAACTACTACATTCTTAGTTCTGGGAATGACCTGCATGAATGAACCGTATCCAGTCGTGGTCCTAGATTCAGAGTCAAAGCCCAACGTGAAGCAAATTGTTTTAACTCAAAAGTAGTGAACCATATTAAAACTTTGTATTAAAATATTTCAAACAATGAGTTAATTCATTTTAATAATAATAATTAATAAAAAAAACGACTACATTCTTACTGTTTTAAGCAAATGCACATGTACACATTAGCGCGAGCAAAGCTGCGGGTAAAAACTAGTTTTTTTATATAGATGTCCAAATACCATGTGATTAAACTTAAATACATAAGCATATAACTTTTAGTTGGGAACTGTAATTTGTATATTGTGGATGTCATCAAAGGTGACTACAGGACATAATACAGGAGATGGGCAGGAGCATCGTCCTGTGGTCACCAACACACAGGTCGGGGCAGTGACTCTTGGCAAAAATCCCCTTTAGGACAGTCCTAGATCCAGGAGTGGACCTCAAGTCTAATGGTTGATGGGTGGATGATATTATACAGCTCAATTTCTTTGCATACTTGAAATAATGCTGTGAAAGGGTAACAGTAGATATCTACGTAATTACTTATATATACTGAATACTGAAATTAAATTACATTCACTTTCAAAATTTAATTTCTGCGAGAATTTATAACACAAATAGTTGTTTGCTTTTTGATAATGTAGCATGTATTAATACACTTTTTAACAATAGAAAATGAAATCAACAGATCTGCCTATAATTTTGTGACTTCATTATCAAGTAGACTGAAAATAATGAAATGTTATTTGTAAGGTTCCCAGATTTCTATAGATAAATATATATATTTATGTCAGTAAACATTTATATGTTTACTGACTATAGCTAAGATAAATACCTCGTTTGATCTGGCGACGGGGTCTCGCCGTGGCCCCGACATTGCAGCTTCACGTATTTACAGTCCATTTTTTCAACTTCAGACTTGTCGTAGAAACGAGTGGTATTCGTCAGATCGATCCACAATCCGATTTTCATCTACAAACAAAACTAAATATAACAACAATCTTATCGACGCATCGATAATGTCGAAGCGATACCCACTTTCATGTCTCTTATGTTCATAAACAACATTGCCGGTGTAAACCGACTGACATCAGGTACTTTTTCATTAAATTGAGGCCCCAAAGGCGTCTTGAAGGCTAAAAACTTGTCAGCTATCAGCCCTGTTGCTTTCCGTGGACATTTTAGCCACCGATTTGGAATCGGACCAGGATCCCTCCGTGACATATTCACAACCGTATACTGTCGACTATATCAATATTTACTTAACCTATGTCGTCACACGCGATAAATATAAATTAATTAATATTAATTTCAACGCTTCGAAGCGTCATCACTTTTTTTCTTTTTCACCATTCACTAATTCACGTCCTCACACGCCACTTTTCTATGGAACTTTATTTTGACACTGACAGTGACAGTTCCAATTATTTACTTTAGTTTTAATTTCAAAAGAAAACAAAATCGGCAAAGGATATCGAGAACAATATTATATAAATAATATTATGTTATCTGTACATTTTTAATATTATCTTGTAATTTGAAATTATTTTGTGAATTTAGATTTACAAATCAGAAATTATAAATTTAATAAAGACGGTGATAATTTTTAAAGATGTGTAAGTAAATTTTTCGTTCAGAAACGAGTATTGTATTTAAACATTCAAGAAAAACTATGGTTTTTGTATTAAATTTAAAAGTGAGTTTACGGTCTACAAAATCAATAAATTATTAATTATTTGTAATAATAAATTAATTGCTACAATTAAAATCGTTTATTTAAAAAATAAATTTCAGTTATAAACGATTCATAACTCCAAACATCTATTTTTGGCTGTTGATGTTGACAGTAGGAACAACATAAAAGTGAAGTGAAGTCTTGTTTCCATTTCTTTCTTCAACTATGACATTCTGCCACGTCAGAAAGAGATACAAAATATTTTTGTTATTATGTTGCCTGCTTGCATAGTTGGTATTTGCCCAGCCAGAGCTGCCTGCCATTTTGTAAGATAAAAGGGAGATAAAAAATAGTTTTATGGTGTTAAAATTCCCAAAAAACTCCGTTGCCATTCATTTTAAGGCCCAAAACAAATGTTTAAATGGACGCATCGTCCATTATAACTCAAGTGTCACGGGATGACGAACAATTAAACAGCTATGGATCCGACAGAGGTAAATCTAACCGAGTTACACCTGTTACCCACTGCCATCAAATTGGAGCGTATAATGTTACCGCCTCGTGATACATAAATATTTGTCGATCGTGACCGATTTCGAATGAGTGGATTGTGAGGCGACATATGGTCGATTCGTGTAAATCGTGCGAGTGCGGAGCGAGGTAAACAATTGGAACGTGCGGCGCGATAACATTCCCTGGAGCAACCTTGAGAGTGGAGTTGTCTTTGGGCCAATCCCACACAGATTGTCGGGCCGAGCTCGTGCGTGTGGTCGTGGCCCGCGGTGTTGTTGTGGCGCTGACGTGCGATGGTTGTTTTAGGATCGTCCCCTGGCGGACAGCACAACGATGGAGACGGTGTGGCGGTGGCGGGCTCCACGCCTTTGGGCGGGAAGAAGTCGAGCAACGGAGGTGGTTTCCTGCGGTCGCTGCTGTGCTGTTGGCGCGGCGGCCGCGGCAAGGGACCGCCCGGCGGGAATGGCGCGAACAGCATCGACGGTCGGGCTTCGCCCCCGCTCCTGGTTATGTCCGACCATGCACCCCGACCGCTGCTGCCGCCAGTGAGACACCAGGATATGCATAAAAAGTGTATGGTCATTGACCTCGACGAAACATTAGTACACAGCTCCTTTAAGGTAAGTCTTTTGGTTTTCTTCTTCTGTCTGCTTTACTTGGTGACATGTTTCCAAAATAAATTTTACAAAATTTATAAAACCTCATTGGTGACTTGGTCAAAAACTCAATGTTTTCATCGATTTATGGCCATTATCGTGATAAAGCAAATAAATTCTTACTTTCTACATATTATGTGTCATATACAATATATAATTTTCTATCATAATTGAAATAATAAGTTTCATACACAACATCTCTGAAATTGCCAAATAATAATAGTTCAATTCTGGCCTGTGAAATTTCGAATTGAAAGTTGTAATAGATAATATCGAATTACAAAACATCAGTTTTATATTGAGTGTTTTCATATTTATTGGGAAATAATTACATCGACCTACAATACAAGACATCTATTAAAAGTAATAATCTGTAAGAAGGAAAATTTATTATTCTGTCTACATTATTATTGTGGCGCAGTTGTAGAACATAATTATAAGATGGTATTGTAAGAATCAAGCAATTTACTTCGAAAATAATCCCGTCCTAAGTAGCTTATAAAGTACAAGCCGAAACCGTTGAGTTTATAAATTTAGACCAAAAGAAACGTTGCATTTACCAAAGGCAGGGTGGGTCGCTATTTATCCATATAAACCTTTCTCTTAAATCAGTTTGTCTATTGATGAAAATTACATTAAAACATACGTAATTTGAAAGTACTTAACAATTTTACGTTTCATTTTCCGATGTTCTAATAAAATTTAGCTAAGAGTTTTACATCCTGTATTTCCAACTATTCATTAGGCCATAGGTGATATGTGTGGGATGTTGTTTCATCTTCAAACACATTCGAACCTACTTTAATGTGGTCTGTTTTAAATTGTTTACATGTTTAAAAGTGCATTGAACACTTGATTGCCACTTCCCCTGATCAGGTTTACAAATACATTTATCAAAGTGTATTTATTCTGCAAAGAATGTTTTGGATCACTTTATTTTGTGTTTAGCACGGAGGTAAAGTTAACGTAGCAACAAATATTTTTATATCAATGTTATTCTAGGGGTCAAAATCTATTAAAATACAATAATATAAGACTTTTCAGCTTTTTAAATATTTGACTTTTTATTTTAGTATTTGTTGTTATAGCAGCTAAAGCAAAATACATTGTGTAATTTTTTTTAAAGTCTAGTTATTACGGTTTAAGACATAGAGCCATGTAACCGATGGATTGGAAAGACTGATAGACAGCTTAGCCAGACAGAGAGACAGAGCCTTAGTAATAGGGTTCCGTTTTTCCCTTTGCATACAGAACCCTAAAAAGTAACTAGATGTAAAAGTGTGCTTATACTTATTATTAAGGAGATAAAACTATCTAAAAATGATTGCTGCTTGTAACCACTCTCATATATATATTATGCATGATAGACCTTCCAACAAGAATCGTAGAAATCAATATGAACCGTCATGTATTATGTGAAATGTAGTTAGAACCTTCACAGCCAAACACTCATGATTATAAAACTACAACTACATAACCCCAACAATATGAATTAATTAGCAAATTATCCTGTTCTTGTTTGAATCTTAAGTGGTTAGTCAGTTCCTTGGAATTTTGTACTTTTTATCAAATAGGTCAGTATCAAATGGAACTATTATTCTATTCTACTTATAAGTATTAAATAACTTGTAATAAGTATAATTTGGTTGCCATTCATTGTCTTAACTCCATAGTGTTTTTATGAGCAATGACTCACATTTTGCTGGTTTAACAATAATTACCCGAGATATCTCTTGTTTAATTATGCTATTGTAATTACCTGTTTAACTTGGTAATTTTTAATCTTTTGCTTTTTTTATAACAGATAGTCATGTCAGACACTATTAATTATAGTTTTAACTTTTAAATTGGTTCATAGAGGCTTACTACTAAAGTTTACAGACACTTATACTTATAAAGGAGTAGTGTGATCCAGATATATCCGAAATATATAATGCATCTTTTAAATACCTCACTGATTTTTGCTTCGCCTAAGGGTTGTTTGAGAGAATGCTTATAGCATTAAGTCCGCCTTACCTTTTTATTTATAGTTATGAAAAGTTTTAAATATATAACATATATGTGTTACATGTATATTTACCTATTTACTTAAACTTTTCATACACATAAAAGACGCTATAAAAAAAAGATGCTTTCGATACTCATAGCCCCACAGTAGGATTTTCTCCTGTGTCGTAGTATGGACTCTAGTACGTCTCCATGGACACACAAAGACTATTCGTCTTACATAATAATAAACACCCAGACCCAGAATAGAAATCTAAATTCATTATTCAGATGTCTGTCAGGCCCCGGGAATCGAACCCGGGGCCCACTGCGCGGCAGACCGGTACAGTGACCAGTGTTCCGCCACGGGGATAGTCAAATAACAATATATATTCAAACGCTCAATCCTCAAAACAACGGAATCAATTGCAATGATGGGATCTAAAAACTTTATTTTGTGGTAGTGTACATTTCCCTTACTATTTTATAGTCATTAATTGATAACTGATAAGAGACAATGCCAAGCATTAGTAGTGCAAATATGCATTTTACTCCACCAGCATATCTACAATACATATGTTTTATTGTTTGTTATGTTATGCATTATAATCATATATAATGCATATGTTATGTTATGCATTATAATATATATATCAGATAATTTACCAGTAATTAAACGGTTCATTTTACTTTGCTACTTGGTTAGCTTCTATGAAAAGAATATTTCATTCCAAGAGAGCTGGTTTGATTCCCGGAGAGGCTTATTGTTTGTGTCGACAGATTCTTATTGCCAGTGCATTTGTGTCCATGTAGTCCGTAGAGTATTTATGTTGTGCTTATGTTTGAACTCTTGATACCATTTATTAACTGGCTTTAAATTTTTGAGACCCTATTGACCCTTTATGTGTATTAATGTTATGTAAAATACAAAGATAGAATATGTCCATAACTAATATTATACCATGTGGCTAGTCGAACATGTCACCCTTTTTTGGTAGACATGTTGAGAATTAGTAAAAGTTACTAAACCATTTTTTTAATCTAACTAAAATTAGACCTGCCACAAATGATCACCATCACCCGGGGTCCACTGGTGGAGAATGCCATTAGGCATTAAGTTTATCCTTTGTTACCCTTAGCTTAAGGTGTTCAAAAATTTTAAATAAATAAAATAAAAAAGTTATGTATAATTTCACTTATATAATAGGTCAAACGAAGCGCTGTAATCGTGGGTACGATTTGCAAAAAACGAGAATGTTTATCTTACATTATCTCAAATTGACGTTAATAACTCGAATCTCTAGTATTCGCGTGCGACGGATCGGCCAGAAAGTGGTAAGAATGGACTTGATTGTGCCCAAATTATATTTTGCACTATGCTTAAAATAAAAGGCCAATATTAACTATTTCTGGGCTATAGGAGCAATCTAGCTTTGTTAGCTATATTTGTAGGTCTGTTTTGTACATTTCACAATCTCACTTTCCATCCGTTTGAAAGATTTCAGCTATTTTACCGTAGAGCACCTTCCATCAAGTGGGACTCCTTATCCAAGTGTGTTTCTGCATTAGTTATCAATCGGTGTCGTTCTATACCGCGGCGTAACGTTGTCGCTTGGCAAAGGTCTACGGGCCTCTAGGCTCTCCTTATCCGGGCATCGCATCTTCAATTTCATTGTAAAGGCTCTGTCTACCAAGCGGTAAAAGTCGTCAGTGACCATTTTCGTCAGGAAGTCAGTTTACTTTCATTCAATAGTTATGACCTTCTAGTCAAACTTTATCTGGTGGACTTTTGGTAACATTAATTAAAAAATAGACACTTAATAAAACCAAAACTGACTTGATTGAGTCACTTTTTTCCACAATCTACACGATGTTTCGTCATTGCGGCATTTCGGATTTGCACGCTCCGTTGTATAATTGATGAATATATTAACGCTAATTGGTTATATTTATATAAACGTATTATTTGCATGCCGCTAATTATTTATTCCAATGTTCATTCATTCGCGTATACCATGTTGTAGCTCCTTGAGATTAATATGTGCATATTTACTCTTTGGTGACATTGTATGCGCTTATTTACATATTTACGATTGTTTTTATTATAAAAATTAATTTAGCTTGCAGTCTGAATGATGGTAATCGGTCAATGCCGCTCTCTTGTATCTGTAATTAAACCTAAATAGGATTAGTGCCATGTCTGAAGTCGGTCATGGGTGCATTATTATTTCTGAGGAAAAAGTTGAAACACCTCGTCTACAGACAGTGTAGTCTCTACCATACACTTCAGATTAAAACACACTAGTGTTATAAGGCAGGATTAAGTATGGTGGAAGTACCGCAACAGCCAATCGATGAAGCCTTCTTCCACATAAAAAATATGACAGGATGTTATTGTATAAATCTTACTAACATCGAATAGTGTAAGACTTTTACAATTAACGGAGACAGGATAATTATAGTAACGTAATTAAGACATTGTCATTTTTTGCAATTAATTACCTACTTACGACGCAATTACGTTCGAACGATTAACTATTTAATGTAGAAGTCACGTGTATATCGTACGGCGAATACAACAGACTTGTATAATTTAGGATACACATTCATGAATAGTTTTACGTTTCACTTTAAATACTACTTTCCGTTGATACTATCAAAATTCACGCTAAATACGCGCAATCGCAATACGACCGCCGAGCAATTTGACCGATTCATTACACGTAACAAATGTTGATGACTGTCAGCTGATCATATTTTATTACGGTCCTAACAGGCATGCTACTTTTAGCATCGGCGATTCGCGTTTTGGCGATTGCATCGGTGCTGCCTCATATTTAGCGAGTTGCTGCATGCCGTTGCGGTATCGTAAACGTGCGTTTTCGCGACTGCATTATTGCTGCTGTATGTTTTTCGCAAACAGTTGCTGCATAGAGTATCTGTGACCGTACTGAGAAGAGATGTAGGCATCGAAAGTAGCACGTTCTATATTGGCTCATGATTCAGACTTATGCAAAAAATATATTTGTATAGATTTCACGTCATTGATGGCATAAGTCTGAAAGCACCCTTAGTATTTTATATTCATTATTGTTCTAAGAGACAAGAGATACATATGTATCAAAACAGATAATCAGTTCTTTTGTTACGCAAAAGTGCAGCCAACAACCGGTTTATCAAAATATACTAAGATAACACTATTTCTTATCACGAAAATACTCGCCGTATCATTCAAGGGTGCAGTCAGCCGATCTTATTGTTTTGATTTTTTTATTATACATACATAAAAGATACTATCATAAACTTGTATTATAACTAGATATTATTGATTTATCATTGATGAAAACTGCATAATATTTATAGAGAAGTGGATGAATCCCTCCTCTCACGCTATGGGCTACACGTCTTGATATTTTTCGGATTTTTCGTGGTTGAGAACCATTATTATGTCCCATTTCTGAGTACGGATGTCTATGTGGTGGATGGGTGTATCGTACTCTATCCTCTACCCTGCTAAAATATGGTTACTTATTAGAAATCAATTATAACTTTAACGATGAAGAAAGCCTCTTCTACACTTATCCAGCTGTTAATTCCGATTGGAAAGCATCGTAAGGGTGATATGCCTGTCCGAGTCGGTTCAAGTTAATCCTCAGGGGTAGAAGTACTCGGATAGTATTCTTATCTGGGGTTTAGCACAGATATCCATAGACGGCGGTGGGCACTAACCAGTTCCACTGCGAGTTTCTTTCCTACTTCTAGCATATAAAAAACCATCTCCAGCGAAGCGACAGTAATAGAGAGAGATGATGATGTATAAAGAAATCGCACATAAGCCACTGTCAATAGGTTCTTTTGTTCGTGCCCGTTTTAATTGATGCCAATGGTACCCGTTGGGAATCGTTCGTTGTGAAAGCCGAGCTCCACTTATGTATTTATATGTGTAGGACCTCATTCGTGTTACATATTTTAACGCTGGCTTGCTGTTCGTGTTCCGTAAATTTTATAAATCATTTTTTTTTATTTATTCTTTTATTTCCTGATTTGTAATTTTCAAATCGTAACTTTGTGCTCGACTTTCGACTCGTACCGATGCTCCATCGTCAATCTATTTTTATTCTATATTTTTCTTTTATTATATGCTTACACACTCAAATTAGAATTGTTCCCACTCTTTTCTGTTTCGTTTCGGACTTTAGTAGTCAATTAAGGCTATATTTGCATTTTGCATACCAACTTTGTCTCCGCGGTAGCAATGCATCAGTAGTTAGCTTCTCGTGAAACTTTTATTTAAGTTTTGTAATTGATATCCATGGGTAGGATTGCCAAGTTAACGTTATAAGGAGGTATTAATAATAAACTCTAGTGTCTCATTTAGCTCTGTTGTGTTATTTATATATCGACGTTCTAATCGTAATTAGTACATCCTCCTAGCTAATTCTTTTAAGTATGTAGGCTCGATTGCTAATTTGATACAATACTGCAATAATGCTCATTAATTACTTACGATGTTTATTTCACAGCATACAAAGTAATTTTACTAGAGATTATTTTACATATTATTGAAGAAAATTATTGAAGAATATTTTACCTAATATTGAAAGATGCAGGTATCAAACAGAAGTCTGCGCACGAAGTCTTTTGCCTAAGAATTTTTCATATTTATATTCGACCTCTTTATAACTCTTTGTGCACTTTACTTTTTGTACTACTTTGCATTTTTCTCCAACGTAATATCAAATTTCAATGCAGTTTCTCGTTTTATATTCTTGTTTTATATCAGCGAGTAGAATTAAATAAAGCACAATGAGATCTAGAGAATGGTAATCCACGAATGGACTCATTTCTTTTGATGTATTCGTTGCAAGCGACGTAATAATTGTAAACCTTCTTTTCATTTTATTCTTTCAGTGTGGAAGATCGGAATAGATTAAATATTTTAGTAATATGGTTTTATGTAGAATTTGTCTTCGCTGGTCAGCAATAACTAACAATCCTTTTTTTGTGAACTTAGTTGTCAGGGCGAGTAAGGAATGTGTTAGGAGTTATGACTTGCCACATTTTGTTTTTTTTCTTTTAACTAATGGTTTACTTATTTAATTGTAACTTTGTGAAATCGCATAAGAGAATTCTTTCTTTCATTTTTCTTGGGTAAGTTTTTTTTTATTATACATAAAGACCATTCTTTACTCTATTGTACTTCAAAATAATTACACGTTCCATGAGAACTCCCATTTCTTGAAATCTTTTTCCTCAAGTCCTCACTTAGCAAGGAATTTGCCATGTCGTATTTAAGGTTATTATTCAAAGTAGAAAAACATAAATATTTTGTAAGGAAACGTTTTTAACAATATAATTATGCAGGAATTTCCACGGGACTGTGTTTAGTTTGATTTAGATTGGCAATTATATGGCTATTACAAGCATAATATGGACGTAGATTATTACGGCGGCCATGAAATTAATCGTGCCACCATAAAAACCCACGGTTCGGTCGCGAAATGTACGATTTGACGGTTAGCTATATTCGGTGATTTGAGGTCGCGTGACATCTTATCGTAATCGTAAAATATCAAGTAAAATTGCAATAACACATATAACTATCATACAAGATATGTGTTCTAGTTTTAAAGGTAACGGTGAGATAGAAACTTTCGAAAATCATTAGTGTAATGTATCTATTAAAACGGTTGATCGGAAATTTGATAATGCGGATACTGGTAATTTGAATGAGGCGGGCAAATACCAAGATGGAAAAACTGATGTTAACGTTTTCGAATTGGACAAGTAACGTAAAAATATCGTAATTAATTTAGAAAAGAATGGGATTTTCAAAACGCTAACAGACAGATATTATTCAATTTGGTTTTGTTTTTAATATAATTTACTCGAAATTCCTGTTTATTTGCACTTTGACCATAAATTACAGTTACTAGCTACTTTCTATTACAATTCTGTTAATTGATATTTACACGGGCAGTCCTACTTATAGTCTGAACAGGAAACAATCTACTTAAGAGTTGATTACTTAAGCTATTCATAGGCGGCATGGCATTAAGTACAATCAGGTGGATTCCGTGCTCATTTGCTACTACAGTTTCACAAAAAAGTCGAAACTAAAAAAGGAATGCTAAGACGAGGAGTCAGCGACCACAAGAATCGTGTTTCTTCGGTACGTTTCAGTTTGGGAACTAGAGCGTGCAGAGTTCAGACGGAGATCTGCTTAAGGGCCCGCAAAAACGGAACGGGTAATACGAGATTCATAATGTGTATTATACGCGCCGTTGTTACTGCCTAAACATGGATGGAACCTGTTTCGGACGTACGCTTGATGTATCCTGGTTTGAGTGTCTGAAAGAAATACGATTTACCTGCTTTAAGCCTTATTAAATTCCTTTACATGATTAGCAGTGGAGAGCTAAGAATTCCTATACTGAATTACAAATAAATGCTAGTTATCAAGTGCAATTTCTTACACTGATGGATCGGGTTTCAAATCTCAGGCACTTCTGATTTCTCTGCAATCGGCCATCTATACGAGTAGTCATCTCGTATGTCTAATAGTTTATACCATCCTCCAAATCTCCTGATTTATATCTCTAATCTGCAGCCTAGGACAACATCCACGGGAAGGGGGAGTGATACTATCCACTGACAGTACACGACGCAAATTAAGCAACAAAATCAATCGTTAAATGTTAATGCAATAATGTTTATAACAGGACAAAGTAATTATATATTTTACATGTCTCAATTTCATACTTATGTTCCCGTTAGTGCGGTTGGAACATAAAAACAAAAACCAATTTCCCAGCCCTTTAGCAGCGAAGCCATACAAAGGCGAGCCGGCGCCGTTAAAATTATATTCCTTTGAGACATAACTTCACAAAGTTGCATTATGATCGGTCGAAACTGTGTATTTTTGCATGCAACTTTGTTATTATACAAATGGTGGTATGCTGGTGACCTCGACTTTGGACCTCTATTTCTATTTAATTGAAGTAGCAAATGCATGCAGTCCACCTGATGATAATCTCATAATGAAGGGTTTAATTGATGTAGGTGCATAATCGTTTTCAGTATGACTTTAAAACTGTTATATAGCCGTTATAAGGTTTTTGTAGCGTTCGCGAAAACTATTCCTATATCGATATTAGAAGCATGTTGTATATCTCGAATGGGTTGTTTTTGAACTTCGACGGACTCGCTTTTCGACTTGTTTTTAATTTAATTAGCTTCGTCAGTTTCTAGTTTTGAAAGTTCAGAGACGTAGTGAATTGCGCATGTAAAATGGGTAAAGTTTTCCTATAAAAATTTAGTATCGTATGTTTGTCGATTCTTCGGTTTGTTATAACGGTTCCGTATGTGTTGGATATGGTAATATAATGAACGGAAACCGTTTTTAGTCACAGCATGGTGTATCGGTACTGTATTCAGAGTAGTGATATGTTGCTATAAATTAGTGAAAACGGTTTATGGGGATGCTTAATTTAATACATCAATTGCTAAACGGTTTTATCTATACAAATAAATAAAATTAAAGTATCTGTTTGTGATTTCAAAATAACAACTTTTTGCTCAAAGCATATGAAAG
>DWPV01003429.1:0-15229 GCA_018251915.1 Urbanus proteus proteus | reverse complement strand
CGCTGAGAACGGCCACTGGTGGGGTTTTAGTGCGGTAAAAATTCCACATAACCCGGCGCGGCGTCGCTCTCAAGGCGTCAGGTACCTTTTGAAGGTGAACCCCTCATCATCAAAAAAGAGGTCCATTAAAAAAAGAGAACTTTTGAATATCTTCGGAACTCTGATCCAAAATGTAGTATCGTAATTTGAAGAAGTATTAGCAGATTTTCCAAATACCTCTCCCGACGAACCATACTCATTTCTACCTTGCATAAATTCCATTGGAGTCTGACTGACGATAAAATGTGTGCAATTTCACTTTTTGAATTTATGAAATGAAATTACAAATGCTGTACATTCTTAACGTTCTCGAAATGAGAATTTAAAGCAGAGTTTAATTAATTTGTTGCGAATCGGAAATAATTATGTGGTTTATGCGATACATTCATTTGAAAATTTTAATAATAACTTTAATTATAACATTTACTTTTTATATAGAAACCTGTAGGTTGACGTATTGCCCGCGCTTTTAAAGTTTGGATAAAATATAATGGGTGCCATGAGGATCTTGAATACCACCACTCCTATTCTCGTGAATGTTGTAGAAGACGATTAAGGAACAAAATCCAGGCTCAAGGCAGCTGCGTCTTCCTAGGTACCATCAACACCCACTACGAAATAAAATAAAACACCCACTACGATCACCACGCATATCAGACGCGGCGACTATTAGCAAAATCCCACATTTTGAAAAGAGCGATATATAACGCTATAACGCGTATATATCTAGCAGTAGACCTCAAAAGGCTTTTGATTTATAAGCATTGCTGCCAATTTAGCGACATTGTCGCTAGAAATGACGATTTTGATAGTGGATTAGCGACAAAAAAAAAATTGTCGCTAGACAATTACTCTAGCGACTTTTGGAGTACAAAAATAGTAAAGGCAAGATTTAAATAAATAATTAGCCTAAATGACTTTTTTTTGTCGCAGTCAAATTTTGAAGTTCCGGTGAACTAATCGAAATATTATTGGACATGTTGGCAATTTAGCGACTTCTAGCGACTTTTCGTGTCGAGTCTAGCGACTTGTGATTTTTGGAATTGGCAACATTGTTTATAAGTATAAATTAAAATATGATAAAGCACATTCTAAAATATCACATTAACAATGTTGTGAACATTCGTTTATTTATCAAATTAAAACACTGACACTGTGGTGCAGGGACAATAGGTGAGTCACCCATTGTGGACAGTATAGACACATGACGGAATGAAACATAGTATTGATTAGCATGTCAATTGTTATACTCATTATATTAATATTTCTTAGAAATGGTTTGTTAATGTCGTTTTCATTGTTTGAATGACTTCATTGCGAAATATTTTGTATTTTATTTTCTTAAATGTTGTAAGCAAGTTGTAAGCATGGTTTCTTACGAAATATAGTTAAGAGATTATATTGGAATTGATTTTAACGTTTTTTAAGTGAAATCGAAGTATCATCGGATGGTATGTGGTTACTACTAACTATGGACTTTTCTTATCAATCCTAAACACCGTTTATAATAATGCACTTTCATATAGTTAGGCTGAAATACAAGAAGCTAAGGCGGTGAAAACAAAACCATTTAAAAAATACTCGTTTATAAATAAAAGTGGTGGTAATGCCACCGCATTGAATCCACGAATATTTCAAACTTTTTAGATTTTTATCCTTATTAACAGCCATTCAAACTTTTATTATTCCACAAAATTTTACTACACGAATATGTCAATGCTGTCAAACTCTTGAATGAATGCAATCAAAAAGTTTGTCTAAAAGTGCAACAAATCACCCGCATGGAACCTGGCAGGAAATGGCCGCGCAAAAAACTTTTCAAACTTGGAACAGAACCCATTGACGAATCGTTATTCATTGAAACAGGAAGGGGAACTACGTGACTGCTGTCACTATGGCGACAGACTATAAACACCGGACAGAAACTATCTGATGAATCAATGCCAACTTGCACACTTTCTATCCCTTTCTACCCGACAATGACACGTATGTGTGACAGAGACGACCATAGGAGCACGGATGAATGGATGCTTTTTGTTTGTAAACCCGCATGATTTATTAACTATTTGGTTCAATGCTTGTAGATTGTATGTTTTGAACAGGTTTTCGGAGTCACTGACCGCCCAAGCTGATATAATTAACATTTTTTGGATTTCGTGTCTCAAATGGACACCAAAGGTCAAAATGAACAGTTACTTTTATTTCGTCATTTGTCTGATGACCTGTGGGTCAATTTTACCATAGACAATATTAAATTAGTGATTTTTAATCTATGAAAAATGTATTTCTGTTTTGTATTCTTATTTTGTCACTGGCTATGTGCAGAATCAAAATCGAAAATCGAAATAAAAAATCGAAAGAATGTGCAGAAAAAAACTTTTATTTAAAGAATATACCTACTTACATTAATGTGCAATAGAGAACATAAATTTTTGATCTATAATAATACGTACAAGCGGAAAATAATATACCTAGCAAATTATATGGTATGGATAATGAATAGCATTTTATGAATCTATTAAAATATATAACGCAAGGGGCATGCGGAGAATCAATAAATTTATATGGATATCATGATGTTACATAAATAACAATTGCGCGGTATTTTATTAATTATCTGTTTGATGAATACAGAGACAATAACAACAGTGTTTTTTTTATTACCACTTAAGATAAGGTGCCTACTCTTGCTTGTCTGTCTGTCTTTTGTAAGACATCTGATTATCTTCGCAACTTAGCTTCTATTGGAGTCGTGAAGTCGACTATAAAGCTTTGCTACCCTGTGAATATTGATAATATTATAAACCTCCGTGGTCGTAGTCAAATTCCCCGTAAAATATCTTTCTTATCAGAACACAACGATTTATATTGCACTAGCTTTTGCCGGTGGCTTCTCGCGCTTCTCTACTATATAATAGATGTTATTATACACATAAACCTTCCTCGTAGATCACTCCATCTATTAAAACAACCGCATCAAAATCCGTTACGTAGTTTAAAAGATCTAAGCATAGGGACAGCGGAAAGCGATTTTATTTTATACTATGTAGTTATAGTGATTTAGCATCAGGTATATAAGATGATAGAAGGTAGTGCTCAAAATATTTAGGGTACTTTCCTAAGACCAACCATAAGAAAGAACGTGCCAAAGTCACGTAGCTCGGTACTCATTAACGATGGTCCCGAGCAGGCCAAGGTCGCAATCATAGTCAGCCATCCCGCATGCTCTAGTGGCTTATTTAACCAAACGTTTCACATAAATATAATGCTCGGTAAATTACCGCTATGCCCGCAAATAACATTTTTTCCGCGTAAATCAGAATATAATTTTATGTTGTCTGTGGTTTTTAAAGCAAAAATATGTAGGTATGTATATTAGCACACTGATAGAGTACATATTATTTATCGGAATGAAAATAACATGTTTTTTTCTCTATTTAAAAAAAAGTTTTTCTACTATACTTAATTGTATATTTTTTTCTTTATATATGGATAATATACTTATATTGAACAACATTACTTACACCAAAACGTTAAAAATCTTTAATTAAGGTGCTTCTTAAAATTTCCCGATTTATAGGAGAAAATTACATTCTGGGAAAAAAAAATCACTAAGTTAGCAACATCGGGGTAAAAACTGTAAGGTTTGTAGAGGTATAAATCTCTGGAAATAGACTGTAAGTACGTCGCTCGAGTGGCCGCGATCCACTGAGCCCTCAGTAATAGTTAATGGGGTGTACGCCACCCAACCATATATTATTTACACCTAAGTCGCATTTAGCTACGATTTGGCTTACCGTGCAATTGTAATTATGTGTTTTACGTAAAGGAAGTAGGTACTAGTATGCTCCTTGTAAGAACATATTTAATTTTAGTTATATACAAACGAACTCTTAGTTAAGGTTACTTTCAAGCTCAGACTACGCAATAATTTTATTATTTCAACGAAAAGGGACCCTAAGGATCAACCTAATCGCATACTTGCAATAATGCAACGATAATAGACTTCGAGAAAAATTCTGATTATATTAAGAAATACATAAATTTGTGACCGACAGTGACCAATTACCATCAGGCGGACTACATGATCGTTTGCTACTTTTAAATATATTACAAGAAAAATCGATGCATCGGAAGTTTTCATTTGATCGCTAGATCATGATGAATTCCTTGCCTTCCTTACATGTTGCCAAAAATGTAGTCTGTTGACTCGATCCCCTGGGTTGGATAAGACGAGAATATCTCAACTACCACCAGGATATGACATTTGCTTGTCCTTTGAACTTGACTTATCATAATTATTCCCAGGAGGTTCGCTCTTGAGGATCAAGGACAGATCTATATCGAGTGGACCGTTGGCTCCGGTCCCATTTCGGGAGACATTTTTATGATAGGGTGTAATAAAAATGACAGAACTGACAATACGTTTGGCTGAAGGCGGCTCGTATATTTAAATACTAGTCGATGCCCGCTACTCGCCTTAATACGTTTCACATTGGCTGTAACCTTTATTTTATATCCCACTGTTGTACGAATCTCATCAAAAAATTGGAGGAGGCCTATTTTCTATACTAGCGCGTTCTACACTACAGGGGGATGTTCTCCTGTGTTGTGGCTGCAATGGACACACACATACACAAATACACAAACACCCAGATCCAGAACAAAAATCTAAATTCATCATTAAGATATCTGTCTGGACGGGAATTGAACCCGGGACCCATTACGCGTCAGACCGGTATGGTAACCGTTCCGCCACGCGTATTCTCTGTACTAGTATACTATTCGTAATGAAAATTGGTGCAAGATGATACGGATTAGGAGCCAGTAATTGTCGGGTGTTTTAAATCACCCATTAAGATCCGACACAGTTTAGTATACTATCTAATGATAACAACCGGAACCGACAGCTTAACGTGCCCTTCGAAGCACGAAGTGTGCATATTTAGTCGCTACCGGTCTCCCATCCAAAAATACAATTGGGGTTTTAAAATATTCAATCTATTTTAGGCATGTATTAAAATACTTTTATGTATTGTGATGTGTATATATTGAACTCACGCTTATAAACGAGGGTTCCGTGCAGCCCCCAAAATAACCCGGGTCAAATTAACAATGTCAAAAATAAAAGACTACCATTAAAATAAATAGCTTAGGAAGTCACATTAAATCTTCCAATTTTACGATTAACATCGATTTACTTTAAAAGCCAATCATTGCTTACACAAATAATTGTTTAAAGGATAATTCACTTCTGAATGTATTTACTATACATGAGACGTTTCAATTTAGTCCTAAGATGTAGGAAGATTATCAACTCTTCACTGAAGATTAGTCAATTCCTTAAAGATCTACTTACTAATAGAGAATGAAAGAAAGAAATATAGAAAACTAGCTTTTCCCCGCAGCTTCGCACGCATTAAATTACATATAAACCTTCCTCTTCGATTACTCTATCTATTAAAAAAAACCGCATCAAAATCCGTTGCATAGTTTTAAAGATTTAAGCATACATAGGGATGTAGGGACAGAGAAATTTACTTTGTTTTATACTATGCAATATAGAAAAAGAATAAACTTATTAGTTAACAATAGAAAAGCGTAGCATTATCCAAAGACAAATAGTCTCATATCTCAAATCTGTATAACAGTAAGTTCCTGTATGCCTCCGAGCGGTGTTTACGTTGATTTAATTTATCGGCACCATCTCGCTCCTATTTCTTGTTGGTTTAGCGTAGCGTGTAGCTCGTTTTATAGCTGGTCTTACCTGGAGGCATCTGTAGAGCATTGCCCAGAGGTGGATTTAGACTTCCTCTGATTATGTTTGTTGCTTAATTTCAGGGTAATCCAGTCTGTCAAAGGTAAGCCATAATTAGAAAATTAACTGAAACTTGTTTTTATACTGATATAAAGAAAAATATAGATAGTCGAAAGAGATTTAACTTCTTGTATTCTTTTTTTTGAAAAAAAAAAGAACTTTATAAGACAGATTTAGATCTCAAGTTATTATATTAAGCCATGACGTCATCATAATCACCACTTGACTGATTAAAAGGGGTTCAGTCGGGGGTCGTTATTATCGTCAGTCGGGGGTCGGTTATCAAAACTTGGAGGGTCTGCGAATAGTTACCAAATCGAACAAGTGGAATGGTTCAGATTCATAATATTCTTCTTACTGCTTTTATGCTACCTGGCATCACTATAATAACTTAAACCACATGAAACCGAAGCGATAAAAATGCTTATATGAGTTATCAGAATATTCTTTAATAGTTTCTGCAAATTTTATATTCGCAATGAAAATTTCCATATAAAATTTAACTTTAATAGTCCTTCATGTAATGTAAGTCTTAATTTAAGATTCACTAGAATTTCTTTAAACGGAAACTTCTACGAGCGTATCCAATACGGGAATGCAATTCAGCGATTCGGTTTAAAAGAACTTTCCTAACTCCGATCTACGTTCATAGTGTGTTCGTAGTTATCTCAAGCATTCGGGTAAATACGCGTCTGTAGAGTAAACACATCGCAAGCGATAAACGATTGACGATAGCAATTCAAAAGATAATCTTATTCAAAAGATATTAATGAGATTTTGTGGATTTAAAACTTTTTGATTTTGTTTTGAAGGCAATAGACTCATTTGTTTTGAAAGTGTAGATTAGAGATTTCTGGAATAAGATCTGATTATTTCAGATCAGATCAGACTCGGAGACATCTGAAAGACTCCGAATTCAAAATTTTGAAAAGTAATTACTGTTCTCCGTATCTGATCAATGGCTTGTGTATTATTGTTATTAGTTTTATATCAACCTAGAGTAATATATTATATTTCTATAAACAGTGCTCACTATTTTTGCATCTTCAGAAATAAGAACCTCGCATAACAGAATTCACACGCGCGTTATGACTGCTTCAAAGAGGACCAACATTATACATGTATGTATGTAATTTGTATGTATGTATATCTATATAACATAGTACTTAATACATATTTATAAATCGTAAGTAGTCCCCATTAGTGACGCAATTCGATAACAAAGTAGGTTTTAACAAAGGGAATTGCGGCAGTAATAAATGTTCTGATAATGAAACACGTTTCGTTAAGTCGTTGCTTTAATAAATGGCGGAAACTTCCAGCCTTATTTAAAAGGCTGGATTAACGAATTTAACTTGTAATTAGTACCCTAATTAGCTACTGGATATTTTTAATACGTTAAGTATCGTATTTTTTATAATATTTAGCTTGAGTTAAGGTTTTCTGTTGATCTGTTCTATATGTGTATGGTGTTTAATTATAGTGAGTGCTCAAGATTACTAACCGGTTTTTTTTAAAAGGAGGTTTAAAATTGGTCCGAATGTTTTTTCTAAAATTCGTACACCTCAATATGTTCTTCGAAATTATGTGGGTAGATAGGTAATATATGTATGTA
This sequence comes from Urbanus proteus proteus, assembly GCA_018251915.1. Lineage (NCBI taxonomy): Eukaryota > Metazoa > Arthropoda > Insecta > Lepidoptera > Hesperiidae > Urbanus > Urbanus proteus. Next base: position 7,757 of record DWPV01003429.1, on the reverse strand, counting down.
CTCATACATAGAGAAGTTTGACATACACTAGAGCTGAGTTAATCTACTCATATTCAACGCCTAATTGGTCTTGCTTTTTTGGATTTTAGATCTTCATACACTATTACGCATCTATATTATATGTCAAATGTCCTGATAAACATTGATGCGATAATGTGTTTTATCGTATATCGTTTATACGTATACGGTGCGGCATACTGTTTGCAAAGTTGTACGCGTTTAACTACACCTCCTTTGGGAAGTGACTACTACAAATATACTACATTCCGTTTTAAAAGATTTACTAAGTTTCATAAAATTTAAGTGTTTAAAGAATGTGGGTACGGTATGATATAAGTATAAGAAATATTTATTTTATCCAAATATCCGCTAACTTCTTTGCATCCATGTGTTTTATGGATTTTTGGTTTATTACTCGATATATATTTCGCCTATCTGATCAAAGATTAAAGTTGATCGGAACGGCCCGGGATCAGTTCACTTCCAGTCAGCCACTTGATTGATCGGTGGAGCCAGCGATCAGTTACGACGTGTCAATCCGAATACGAGCTCCAAACCCATGATTAAGTGCTGGGTTTAACCTCGACTTAGAAGCTATTTATAAATTAGGATTAACTTAAGACGTGTCGAATGTATTGTTTCGTTCAACTGTCTACGCTAATTTGATGTTACATAGTCGAGAGCTTGATCATGTGGTTTTCGTCGTGTATACCCACAGATGTATACCGTTGCCTCTTTCTGTGGATTTTGTAAGCGGTGGAAAGGAGACAAAATTGGAGCTGGGCAGCAGTTTCTTTTTGCTTATCTATTTATTTACCTTGTTAAGTACAAATAAGCGCGATTACTGCAGAATTTTTTGATGATCGTTCCTGGGCAAAGGTCTTCCTAAACCTAATTGTATTTTAGTTAGATTATTTATTTTCTACTCTAAGTTCAATTCTTTCAATTTAAATTATTTTTTAATTGCTTACGGCTTTAAAATTATCCTTACTTTCTGTACCTCCGCCATGCTTATTACTGCCAGTTGTATTCTTTCAATTCTTGTATTTAAAGTCTCGTGATTTTATGAGTAGGTTTATTTACCAGTATTTACTGCTTTAACGGCTAATGTTAAGTAGCATTTATTGTACAACATCCACAGCTCAGTCTTTTTCCAAAAAATAAACACTTAATCATAATCATCCAATTACGGGTAATTTATCATTTTGATTAAAATAGAAAATTAAATTATTGTAGGCGGTCACTTTTATTAAAATGGAAATCTCAAAAAGACAATTTATAAATAACTACCTACTCATATTTTGATTACTATGGCGGATTAGGGTGACGGATCGTAATATTAATAAATAAACCTAAGCAACATTTTTCCTTAGGTATGCTATATTTTAAATGAAATAAATAACGATTAATGTTTCATAAGGTGTATTTAGCGGTTTTGCGACATATTATCCTCATTGATCGAAGCATTCCTGGTTTAAGAATGTGCGCCGGCGCATAAATGTTTTTATGTCAAGGCATGCGGCTGGGCGAGGCTACACGTGTCCAACCTAGATCCTATATGGGAAGCTGTGCACCTGCCGATCACCTGCCGACCAGTGCTTAAAATACCAGGTTGTTTGGCCTTTTTTGAAAACCTTAAGTTCTATAGAATGGAGGGTAATATTGAAAAACGTGAGATGAATATTTTAAGTTATTGTTTAGATTAATTCATGTTATGTAATTAAGTGAATTAATGGTTCGGCGCAGTTTTGTTTTAGCGAGATGCAGTGAATCCATTGATATTTCTGTGTTAGAATTGAAATCAAATGGATTGTCGAATTAAACGAAGACTGATTTCTGTTTAGGTTGCGAAATTGGAACTAATATATTTTCTCGCATATAATATAGGTAGCATACCTAGGTTAAAATAACCCCTGACATAAGGATATAGACATTTCATATATTATGTGTCTAACTCGGACAGCCCATATGGTTGTGGTATTCCCATAGCCCACCTGCTCGTCACCTGGCGACTAATACAGTATCGGCTAAAAATAACCATATGACGATAATAAAAAAATGCTAATACCATCCGTTTAGAGAACCATAAAAGGACTGAAAGCTTGTATAAAACACGACAGACAAAAGGATCTATTGTATACCTATACATATAAATAGGCAAAGACAAAATATTACAGTGCCATTTTGTTTTTTGGTTTTTAAACAATTGTCTTCTTATTGTTGTTTTGTCGCAAACGGATGTGCTTAAAAATAGAAAATTGATAATATTTCCATCGCTAAATGAGCATTCATAATATTTTCCCCCAATGCAATAAAAACAAGAAAATACCAACTTCGTTACATTGAAAACAAACTTTGGTGATTTATTTTTCAAAATTCGATCAAAAGTGAATTTCACTCAATAACGTTCTACAACGACAACATTCCGCGAACTTTGGCAATTTCGGAAGGATTATATTATATACGAGTAGGAAAACAAGTGACATTAATTACATTCCTAACAAGAACAGTTGAGTGATCGCAAGACTGAGCTGCTTACGATTTATTATGCCCTGGAAGGCGGAGGACCGATTTGTTGAACAATTTAAAGGGCTAGAACTTATTGATGAAGGTCAAAATATCCGAAAAAAAATTGTTTACCTTAATAATGAGCATACGCACAGAACGCTAGGCATTATATTTTGACTCGTGGTATCATTGTGTTAAACTTTGTAACATCGCATATAAACTACACACTAAAATTTTTCGTTTACTCTCTAAGTGACGTTATACCGGCATCACAACGACAAATACGACAATCGAAAATAATTTAACATTAATTTGTAAAAATAAAATTGATGTTATAAAGTAAATAGATTTTTTGTAAAATCGCACATAAAAAAGGACTTTTAGATTTCTGACCGTATGCCGTAGAATTTGATCAAAGAAGTGTAGAGTCTACAGCTTATGACCTAGAATGTATAGAAAAAATATATCTTCAAAGAGATTTGCAAGCGAACCGGTAGCATCGAAGCCGATTGCAAGTACCTACTTGTGTTCGAAAGCGCATTGTCTGAGCTACTTAAAAATAGACTATCAACTGTAGACTCTTTGTTTTTCAACTTTACCATTTTTAATGCTTTACACCTCTTTTAAAAGGACGCCCTATGTCGTGGTCATGAAAGAAAAAAATAACTTAGATAAGACTACAAGAGTTAATAACTTTAGATTTATTTTTGGATGTATTGTTGGGTTAGCCAGTACATAAAAATAATAAATAATGAAATCTGTTATAGTAGGCAATGACGCTCAAATATTGTAGAGACAATTTCTTCAAAAAACGTATGTAGAGTTGTTATACAACCACAGTAGCTAAAATAACGAAGTCGGTTAAAAATAAATTACTGTAAATCGCGAAACGGTACCTATTTATAGTATTTTGGTGTCGTGCAAAATACATGAAAATTACAAAACGTTATTTAAAAACACTGACAGCCTTAAATATTTGTATAATTTATATAGATTATCTTTAGAAACACGAAACATAGACAGAGCAAAATAGCCACGGGCTCCTCGGCTTGATTGAAAACAATTACACTGATTTATCGCACCACTTACTAGCTTTAATTAAATTCATACAAACAAATTGAACTGTCTGTCCGTATCTACTGTACATTTGTTTTGAGTATTGTGCTACTCTTTAGTAGATTGGCTAATTAATTTTAATTACTCTGTTCGGACACAGGTCTAGTTATTATAAAAGTAATATGTTTTGCGAGCTCATTTTGAATATTTTGGACGTAAAACTTCGTGGTAAGTACTTCTCCTGTTTTTGTAGTATTTCAACTCTCTCTCAACTCTTAAGCGCTGCTGTGTTCTATTTTGTGGTCGTGTATAACGCAAGGAATCTTACAAGTTCTGACGTGAACTTTATTGTTAGCAAGTACAGCAAATTATCTACATATGACGGTCTTGAGACTTTAAGTAAGATTGTAAGTAATGCTTCATATGATCTTAAACTGGTTACTTGCCGTCAGATAGTTTAAATATACATTTGAAACATGGCAATTTCATAAAAGATAATTATACTAAACTAACTCAATCAACGTCAGCACGCGTTGTCAACGTGTTCGACTCTCGATCGAGTACAAATATAGATTTTTAATCGATCAGGAGTCGAACACGTTATGATGAAAGCAACTAGGCAATAACCGACCTGTTTCGTTATTTCATTATACATACCTCGACCTAAACCTTAGATTACTATAGAGAAATTTAAGGTTCTAGAGGTAGGTACTATAGAGTAATCTAAGGTTTAAGTTTAGATCGAGGTATAATTAAATAACCAAACAGGTCGGTTATTGCGTAGTTGCTTTCATCATAACTTCATTCCCAGTTTCCATAAAACTGTGAAACTTAATTCTATTTATATCCAGGGGTGTTATTTTCGCGCGTACAAAATGCTAGCACGCAAGTAGGTCGAGAGTCGGGATTGAAGGAGACCGCTCTCGCTGTCTGTACATGTCATTAGTTACAGGAAACAAGGTTTTAATTAGAGAAAAATATAAAGATGAGCTGCGTGGAACCCTCCTACTTTAACTACAAAAGCTAAAAGTGAGGGCTTCATAGGCGTTGCTTGAAAAAAAAATATCTTACTGTAGTGTTATAAATCTAAGTTTTGCACCATACCTACATGTTATTACTATATGATAATACCTATACTGATTACTTATTATTACCTTCTGATTTTGTTCCGTTGGTGGAAGTTTAAGCCATTAGTTTAAAATTCGGTCTCTCAATTTAAGGGTCCCAGGTTCGATTCCAGCCTACAAAATAACACTAATATTTCGAAGTTAAGAGAGTATGCGCCATTAATTATTACTTGGTTTCTTACTGTTTTTGAAACCTACCTGAGTAAACTTTAAAAAATCTTAAAGATATAAAATTCACTTGCCACTAGACTATTTTTCAACACATCAAACGTAGTCACAGCAATGAGGCACTTAGGCACAATCTCACCATAATCATTCCTTTTTCCATGCAAGCTGATTGCGCGGTTGTTACCAACTTAACCCCACGTGTAATCCTCACAGGTAATTACTCCTGTAGTGTTCGCGGAACACCATTTCTTTGAAGAGGGAAAGATCTCAACGCGTTCTAGATCTTTAAACAGAGGCAAGAATGTACCTATTTGGATTTTTGCAATGTTTCGAGGATTATAATATTCAAATAAATTAGAGATGAAATAAAAGATGGCCATGAAACTCGTGGTAACTCTTGTACATTGATTAGTTATAAAGTTTTTTTTAATAACGTAACATTGAAATAACGAATGTTATGATATTTTAATTTAACGACGTGTATTTTTTGTGTAAATACGTGTATTTTTTCTGAACGATAAAAAATTAAAAACTAGTAGGTACTTCTTATAATGTACTCGTATATCCAATCAAATTTATTTTATTGGCATTCATGGTTTGCAAATGATTTGTAATATTAGGCATTAAAATATTTGATACTTAGGTTATATTATATGAGGGAAAAATATAAAGGATTTTATTAATTAATTATGTATAATGTATACGAACAAAATTCTACTAATATGTAGACAATACCTATATGTAGATCTAGAGTGTCCGATTAAATATTAACAAACTGAATACATGCTGCAGTATTTTCCTTTTCATATTCGACATCTATTCGAGCCATAACATTATACAGTCGACAGTATTTGCAAATTCTATACATTCTCTTAATTGAAATTAAAAATATTATGACTCTATTTGGTTACTTCGTTTGCGTTCGAGCGCGCGTTTTAATGGAAATACGGCTGAGTTCTGACCACTTTTGTTACAAACATAATGAACTTCATACAAAAGGATTTTAATATAAAAGGGAGTAAATGTAAAACTCTTTGTGACGCCCACGAATTACATTTTTAACATTCAAAAACTGGGACAAGATTTGCGAGAAATACGGAGTGAAGGCTATATAGTGTGTATAGTTTGTTTCAATTGTGGTATGTATGTTTTAGGGAGTAAAGTACATTTTGGGTTGAAAGGTATAAAAGGTTAAACGAAAACCTTCGATATATGATTCCGAGGTTCTATTTCACAAGTTTTGACGTTAAGTGTTGTTATATTAATAAAATATACGATAAATACATACCTACTAGAAATTATTTATAAATAAGTTTTTTTTTCTGTAGCGTTGAGATATGTACCTCCTTTACTGTATAAATGCTGAAGATTTATCAGTTTATTGAACTCTAATTAATTACCGTGAACCATAAATACTGCATAATTAAATAAAAATACTGAAAAATATACGATTCTTAATAATAATTCGATTCACTGCAATGAATCATAATATTTAACACTTGTTTAATTCATGTAATTAATGACGATAAGTTATCATTTATAATATCTTTATTATTGATAAGATACGCAGGTATTTATTTTTATAAATCATCTACTTCTTCGTTTGTTTGGAAATTGAATCTTTAACTCAATAGAAACCCTGAAAAAATATGGTTTCAATACTAACGATCACGATCTGGAAAACAACGCCACCTACCGGGTCCAAGTTAAGAAGCGATTCTATTAGTACAAAAAACATCATCTATACACATAAACCTTTTACGATAAGATTTATGAAAGTATGGACACTGGAATTTTATATATAGAACAACACATACACTATCATCATCAACCCATTACTGTCCCACTGTTGGGCACGTGTCTCCTCTTAGTGACAGGGATTTTAGGCCTTAGTCCACCGCGCTGGCCAAGTGGGAATTGGTAGACTTCACACACCTTTGAGAACTTTTTTTTTAAGAACTCTCAGATGAGCAGGTTTCCTCACGATGTTTTCCTTCACCGTAAAGCAAGTGATAATTAATTTCTAACACGCACATAAATCAGAGGTGCGTGCCCAGGATTTGAACCTCGGACCCCTCGATTAAGAGGCCAAGTTTCAACCATTAGGCTATCACTGCTCACACATACACTAAGCTACCCGAAATAGGAGCCGGATTATCACGTACGCTACCGGCAGTAAAGTGAGAATTTTATCTCCGAAACATCGAATAAAGTCCCACGAAAACGCCCACCGCTAACACTTATCGTCATCAGAATCGCCCGTAACAATATCTGCCGTGACGAACTCGAGCATCGAGATAACCAGCCTCTGATAACGCAGTTCTCACTCACTTTCGTACTATAACACACGTTTTACGCAAAATAATACAACAATACCAAAAAACAACACAAAAAAAGAAAACAAAAAAGTGTTATAAAAAACAAATGTCAAAAATGACAGTTCACGGTGCAGCCATCTTGGAGTGATGTTCAGTTCGGAATTCAAATTGCTAATATGGCGAAAGTGCTTGAAACATTGAACGCATATGTACTGGATACGTCTAAATGTTGCTGGTCTGTGGACAGACTGAAACATTTCTGCTTGTGTCGCAAGTTTGAGGAGAATGAGGTAAACAGAATTAAAAAAACTATTATCTTTACAAATATATTAATAAATCTAGTAGTCCTTATCAAGCAATCAACATCTGTGGCTAAGGCTCAGATAAATAAAGTAGGTAGTATCTATCACTCCTAACAAAAAAATGACGCCATTTTTAAAATAGTCGGCCTATAAAAGTGATTATGTGAGGGTAAATATACAAAAGTGCTGATATGAAACCATGCTAGTTTTGTGTAAGTGTGTGCGTATAAATACATGAAAGTAGCGTGGTTTTTTGGCTTCACTCAAATACAAGGCGG
>DWPV01003428.1:0-15235 GCA_018251915.1 Urbanus proteus proteus | reverse complement strand
AATTCGGAAGCAATTTTTCGACACTATTTCAGAGCTAAATAACACTGTTCACCGGCCATTCTGACGCACACAAATTAAAAAAGGTTGGGCTGAATGGCAAAAAGCTACTAGGCCAAAAAATATTATTTAAAACAATCTTTGACATTGACGTTTAATTGACATTGACATAGTTGACAATTCTTTTCCCATTCAGTTTCACTCGCCGGTCAAGTGGAAATTTATCTTTTGTTGATATTTCGTATTGTGATACAAACGTTAATCTAAAACACTTAAACATGGTGAAAATCGCCTTACAAATCAAGGCAACGCTGGAATGTGTAGAGAAATTGTATACAAACCACCCACACTATCAATGGTTCTTAAAACTAAAGTGCAGCAGTTGTGGGGAAGTATCGGAGAAGTTTCACGATTTAACCGAAGCGGAGAAGGTGCCGCAGAAACACAATAGATCAGAAACGAACCTATTAATTAAATGCAAATTGTGTTCGAGAGAAAACTGCATCGACGTTATAGAAGGCAGCAACGGTATGTTATCATAACCTTATAATTAAAGCTGATAGAATTCTTCAACTAAATTGTGCGGGTATTGCTGCCCGCGCCCCATTTCCTGTCTAATTGTTAAAGTGTTAAGCGCTGCCGTCTTATGGACTGAAGAGTGTGATAAGAAAGACATCTCTGAGGTATTCTCACTAAGTCCTTAGGGGTAGCAACGCTATTGTAATGTACACCAGGTAAGAATCTTGCCTGGGTGCAGCGAGTTACCATTTTAAAACATAGTTTACAGAGATAGCAGTGTGTGTACTCTTTAGTAGTATATTGCTTTTTAAGTTTAGTAACAGACTATATACATTTTTATAAATATCAACACGTCCGCATACCTGTTTGGTAGGTTAGTCTTCAGTTATATGTTACGAAAATTATATAAAACTGCATACGCATAACCATATTCCTCAATAATTATCTGCTAAATTTACAAAATTAATAGACCATATTATCAATGATATTAACCCTTCAAGTGTCGCCTGCCAAAATTTACTAAGGGTCATCCAAGGGTCGAGGAATCTTATTCAGGTTTTTAGAATAAGATTCTTCGACTCTTGCAAGGATATTTATCTGCCATGTTAACCATTCCAATCCAGACCTAAAACTATTCTAAATGATGAGGATCAGTTTTATGATTATTGTTTAAAAATTGTATTTCACTACATAATATAAATCAGTTTCTTTTCCCTGTCTGTGTATGCTTATATATTTAAAACTATGCAACAGATTTTGATGCATTTTTTTAATAGATGGAGGACAAAACAACTCAAGAGGAAGGTGTATAATATGTGAAGCCGCTGGCTAAAGCTACTTAATTATAAAGTTCAACATGGTCATTATATACAATCATAGATTAAAAATTTTGCATTCTCTTGGTATGTAGTACTCATGTAGTGCACTCACTCAGTACTAATGTAGTACTCAACCTTCTTTATTAATGCTTCAGGTGTGTTCACAAACAATGACGCTAGCAAATTCAAAACGTTGGTAATATTTGACTGCCGAGGGGTGGAGCCTGTTGACTTTGAACCCAAGTCGGGATGGATAGCAGAGGCTGAAGATGATGGTATGTTGATGTTTTTATATGACGATCCATGTGGCTGAACGGTTACCATGGGTCCCAGGTTCGATTCCAGGCCAGACAAACATCTAATTGATGAATTTAGATTTATGTAATGGGTCTGGGTGTTTGCGTAGTGTAAAAAGCAATTTTTTTAACCATAAATATTTAAGACAGTTGTCTATAGTGACTGTGATTCTTAACCAACTTCAAAAAAGGAGGAGGTTCTCAATTTGGCTGTATTTTTTTTAAATAAGAATATGCTTACTATGTAATATATATACAAGACAAGAATCTTCCTGAAACTATCTATATTGTATCACCAAATAGCAAGTAATATCTGAAATGTGTAGTTATAAATTTCTATTTCATCATAAGTTATACAAATATTCATATTGTAAATTTCAAAACAAAGTCGGGCCGATTTACAAACAGGTTACAAAGCAATAAATTATTTAGATTGACATTTTGGCATTATTATTAATTTTGTCCGAGAAGGAAAATAGTAATGATAATAATAGTAAATTGATATACATATAATTTAGAAAGATTTTTTAAATAACAACGAAAAGAATTATGCTAATTACGTATTTCCTCTTTTTAAGGGAAAAAATTCGAAGATGTTGACTTAACAGAAAAAGAGTGGGTGGATTACGATGAGAAAAACCAAACATCGGTCGGAGTGTATGAACTAGAGTGGCAGTTCATAAAAGTGAAGTAATTTTAAGTTATTTGACCAGTGCTAATTTTCTTGGACATTTCTAGTGATACATGATAATACTTATAAGTATATGTGTAAAAATAATTATGAAATTATCTAAATAAAAGTTGTTGAAATAAAGTTTTACATACATACACAGTTATATGTTTTGTTTAAAGTGATACACATTACCTATTTAATTATTCAACATTGTTTGGCTTAATTCCCGAAAATTATGACAAATTTTGTCTAATGCAAATTCCCCTGGGTCATGAAAAAAATGTAGTTTTTATAACATGTCCACTATAACTTTTCATTTGAAGAATTATTAAGAAAGTATTATACAAAATGTAACATGCCGGATAAATATAATCAGTCAGTAAATTTAATGTTCCTTATTCAATATTATACTAGTAACTTAAATTTCACTTTACCTTTTATAGATGAACCAAGTTGAATCAATACCGGAAACCTTAATATTAATAGGTACTACTTCTTATTTAGCATACAATTTAAATAATGACTTACTATTCGTATTTCAAATCAGCTTAATTAATTTAATTGTCTTGATCACGTGAAAGGTCAAACTGAAACTTATGTCTCATTTGCAGGAGATTTACATTTTACTTTACTCTTATATCCATTAATTGATGTGGAAGTTACAAATAAAATAATAATCTCGGCAAGTGATTAGCAATTATAATAATAGTTATTAAAAGAAGTTTAGTCGCGGAATAGGAAGCGCGTCCACGAAAGTGTAGTCACAGTCGAGTTGGCGCGCGAAATCGCAACTCGTTCACACGGCCCGAACGCTTCCACGATAAAAACGAATAAATACAATATGTTAGGTAATACGAGAAATAGCATCAGCATGCAACAATATTATATCCGGTTAAGCGTATCATACGTTCAATAACCAATTACGGATCTAATTAATTAATTTCCGGAGATTTAGCTACCATGTTTACGAGGCGACGTAATTAGTTTTACGTACGTATTGACGAGTAATGTCACTAAATCACGATAAAAATTACTCATGTTATTGTTGTTTTATATAACGTAAATGTAGCACTAATTTGTGTTGTAAGCATACTGTTTTTTGAACTAAACATAATGGTAATTAAAAGTAATATAATTACTCATATTAATAATTTTAAAATAAAATGCCTCACCTCGTAAAAAGTTTTTTAATCTCTACGACTAAAGGAGCGAGGGGCCTGTTAGCCCCCTAGCCCCCTACTAGCCCTTGGTAACGATCATGACTAAAATGAAGAAAATCTTATATGTATCTGAAAATATGTAATATTATTAAATGAACAAAGATACCACTAATTATCACAGCATCACTCATTTAATTCACCTGTACACAATATCGCATTCTCGCGTTCACGCCTATACAATTTACACTATTAGCTATAGCTACTGTTAATATCTATTCAAACTAATTACATAATTATCTATTACAAGTTCGCATTTGTAACTAGATAGGGACTATTAATAAATATTTTCCTATGTTTTGACAGCAGTTGTAGTTGTTTCTGGGTTATCAGACCGCTCTTGGAAGCCAGTGAAACCAGTGTTGCCATGGACCGTCACAGAGTGTTGTGGAGAGCTGGTTACTTCCTGCTTCGATGATGACTCTCCCGCCAATATATCGTTAATACGACTACTGTCATTCAGTATTTCGTACGGCTGGTGAATGAATACGGGAATCTCCACGGGCACTTTGACTGGAACCTTAACAGGCACTTTTACCGGGTACGGCACCTTTACAGGATACGGAACCCTCTTCTCCACTGGGTAAGGTTGGGGTACGTAAACGGGAACCCTCTTTTCAACTTCAATTTTTTGCGGAACGAGAACCTCATAAGGCACCGGTACCTTCTTCTCAACTTCCACCGGATACGGAACCCTCTTTTCTACGGGCACAGCAATAGGTTCCGGTACCTTCACAGGATAAGGCTGAGGGTAGGGAACCCTCACGGGCACGTGCTTGATCACTTCTACCGGTTCTCTTACTTTAACTTCTACGGGGTAGGGCACTCTCGTTTCTACTGGGTAAGGCTGGGGTACAAGCACCTTCACAGCCACCGGGTAAGGTACTCTTTTCTCTACGTGTACCGGCACCGGTACCGGTCTATCTACAGGCACAGCAACTTGAACAGGGTACGGCACTTTTTTCTCCACGTGCACGGGTACTGGGTGAGGAACCTTGACTTCTACCTTTTGTACGACGGGCACACGATGAACTATAGGGTACGGCTTAGGCACGTATTCTTTTTCGACTACCTTTACTGGAATCGGATGCGGCACTTTAATCGGTACCGGATAGGGAACTTTCTTTTCCACTGTTACGGGATACGGTCTGTCCAATATTTTTATTTTCTCCACAGGAACTGGCACAGGGACCTTCTTTTCTACAGGATACGGTTTTGGTACTTCTACTTTATATGGTACTTTTTTTTCGACAGTTTTTATGTACCTATGATGGTGGTGATGGTGATGATGTTTAATCTTGTGGACTACTTTTGGATGATGGTGGCTTCCTTCTGGTTGTAAATCGGGTGACAATACATACGGATTCAGCTGCTGGTTAAACGCTGGCCGCTTCTTTTTGCGAAATAAAACTACCTTTTTTCGCTCCAAGGCCGGTGCTGTACTTGGAGATGAATCTGCCATCGGGAGCAATCCGTACGATTGTAAAAAAAACGTTCCTTTATTACGTGTGGCGTCAAGCGGGTTGCTCAAGAAAACATCAGATCTTCTGGTCATTGGTGTTTGGGGAATACTTTCACTCGGGAAAACATCGGATCTTTTGGTAATGGGTGTTTGAAGTAATCTTCTTTTAGGAAGGAAAACATCAGCCCGATCGTTGAGATGTGAATGCGATGGTCTTCTTGATTTAGTGTAATGTGATGGTATAATAGGCACCCAGTCATTAGATTCAACTTTGACGAATTCAGGTGTTGCGGTCGTAGACCTTTTACTTGGTCCTCTAGTCACCCTGCTGTACTTCCGTGTTGTCGGTTCAAAGGTTGTCGTTGGGAATGGTTTTTCCGTAGACACATATCTATAATGATGACGAGTAGCAGAAGTTTCCTGGTCAACCGTATTTGTATTCGATGAATTCGTTATGGTGGAAGCATTCTGTGATGTTCCGTTCAATTTCTCTAAAATCCTCTTTGGCCATATTCTTTTCGTTCTCAGAAGTCTTTGAGTAGTCGTTATGGTAGGAGCAACCGTTGTAGAAGTGGTAATGTTAGCGAATTTCGGTGGTCTCACGAAATCTGTACGTATGCCATTAATGGTTTGGATGGGCAGACTGAATTTAGGACTCGTTGGCTTAATTATTGGTTTGTTCGTCGTAGAAGCAAAGATTAACGGCTGGCGAGTAGACTGAGAGTAAAACGTTCTGCTGTTCGGCAGTGGAATTACTTTTGGGTAGTTATAAACAGAGTTTGGATGGATCTTCACTGGCTGATTAGAAAATATGTGTCGCGCCGGTGGAAGATTCGGCAACTGTCCGTAGAAATCGAAGAAATATTTATCTGGAGTTAGATTAATCGGTGGTTTACTTGGCGGTCTCAGTGTCGAAAGTTCAGGTTTGTAGGTCTGATTTGTCCTGACTATTTTGATCGGTTCAGTTGGCTTTACGTACATGGGGCTGTCTACGATGGAAACAGCCTTAGTCTTCGCTTCCTCGGCCACTTGGTCTGTCTTGCTGTCATATTGCACCGTCGCACCACTTTCATTGACGACGATCACTAACGCAATGATCAGGAATGCCGTCTGAAAAGGTAAAAAAACTATATTAGCTGGAAGCATGCATTCGTATACATACATATATCGAATACTTATGGTAACGACGATTGATATGGCATTTATTTGTACTTTATTGCACGCAAATATAAGTACAAAAAGCTTTTTTTATTTTACAACTCACAATAATTGCTTACTATTACCTAAAGAAATGATTTAAATTATCCTGATGTCAAAAAAAACTGAGCAACTAATTTCTGTTATGAATGCCTTGTGTTTTATTAATATTTTATAATTTCACACACAGATAGGAGAGGTATCGAAACACGAATGCTTATTCTACGCTTACTTATTATTTTTAAACGAAAAATAATAGAAAAAATGTGTTGATAATAATTAAAACTTTATAAATAAATGTTTAGTTAGATCATTAGAACATAATTTATTGAGTTAAATATAATTTCAAATAAATATTTAAACAGAATTTATATCAATAAATTTAAATTAAATAATGGATTACCGTATATTTAACGGTTGTTTAATTTTTTTTTTATATAAAAAACTGGAGTTATTCATTTTATTTTACTTAACCAACGATTATTTTAAGAATTATGTACTTATTATTTTAATGTATAAATTGTATTATATTGTACATTACCGACCAAAAAATCCACAAAAATAACGATCACTTGCAATCACTAAGATCACCTAATCCATGTTCACTTATTTGAATTTGCACTTTCCACTCACTACACTTCACTTTTTGACATCTACGCGTTATTTCGCGCCAAATCACATTTTTTTATTTTAGAGATGTACCTACCGATAAATGTTGCATAGTGCGGGCGGCGGCCGATAGCTGGCACGTACGTAATGATTAGTGTAAGGAAACGGTACTCACTTAAATAGCATTCGTGTAATGGGTGGTTGATTTCGGGACGCTAACTAACTTTCTCTGCCAATGCCACTATCAACCAGTTTCCATTTCTTCCATCCCATGGCAATGAAGTTCATGGCCTTCGGGCGCAAGTACCTACTTGCCGATACATATTCTGTAATTTCTCGCGTCTATTAGTTAAAATCCTATGCATTGGGCAAGTTCCTAATTCTGATATCTGACATTCTGATAAATAAACACATGCATTTTAAGTTTTCAAGTCCCGAACTCCCACATTCTATTTGTTTACTGTAGATAAAAACGGATGCTCTAGGTTTCTGAATTAAGATGCAAAGTGAGTGAAGCAAGATTTAAAATCCACAAGTAAATAAGACAGGTTCATAACTTATGACAATATATGTATTCCTTTTCAATTAGAATTTCTTTGTTAACGTAATTAGACAAGCAACATTGAACATTGCTCCTTGAATGGATGCCCGCTAGTGGCATATTCATGAGCGCTTCTATTTCATACTACTAATACTTTTATATTGAATTGACTAATTCGTAACTATACGTTTAGAGTTGTTTAATGTTTTTTCCAGTCTCTTTTCAGTTCAGTTTCAGTATGTTCATAATTTCTTGGTCTAGTCAAATGGCCAGGAAGAATATTATGTAGCAAATGCATCTGCATCGCAAATGAACGAATTACGCGTTAGTTATTGATACCTACAGTTAGACCACTTATCGAACTACATAATGTTTCGTTATGATTAGTGGATAAAAACATAATAATTAGCTGCAAAAAATAAACAAGCATAAACATTACTTGTAACTGAGCTAGTAGTTAGATAAATAAAGGCTAAGTCCACATCGATAAATGCTATTGCCATTACTACTATGGTGGTGGTGGTGGTAGAACTGATCGAGCTTCGACGCCGAATTGTCACCATTCGGTTCGATCAACAATACTAATTGTTGGTATTAGTTGGTATTGTTGATCGAAGGGTGACAACATTACACCTATTTATAGCAGCGATCTTAAGCGTCTGGTTAAAATATGGGAACCGAAGCATTACAACCTTAATAAGTAATCTACAGTTTACCTCAGATAGGGTTTCAATCCTATTTTTTAATTGTTTACAGACGTATACAGGAAGCAGTGATTACTTAACATCCAGTGAAATGCATGCAAAAATAGAAAATTCGCCATCAACCACACGCTATACAATGACTTTACGAAAACTTTTTTGTAGACATGTCATCTCAATTGTTATATACTAAGCTTAAAACGCAAGTTCCCGACTATTTTCGCGCCCAATGTTATCCAAGTGAAATGCGCAGTGTAAGTATAAAGTAGGTAATATTGAATAGTAACAATAGTTGTTTAATTTCCTGCTTCCGTTCTTCCGCGCTATATAAGTTACCAGACCACTAATCACAGAATTGGCGCGAACTTATGCAACCATGCAAATATTTGCACGCTACGCTCTGTAATGCGATAATAAGCTTCGTGTGTGCTGAATAAGACCCCTAACGCGGGGAGCGGTTGGATACGTATTTCTTTACCTACTTATTGATAGGTAATTACTTTCATTGTTCTGTGGTAATTACAGGGCTATAGATGTAAAATAGGCGTAATCCCTTATTTTGTTTCGCAGAAACTTGCTTTCTTACATCTTATTATGACTGGTAAATGTAACATATTTACATAGGCACGCGTGGAAGCTTGAAAGGCCGAATGAATAAAAAATTTAACGACCTTTTATCATCGACCTAGGCTTTTCCTTGGCGGTAAAATTCAACTCCGGAAACCTTTTCTTTACATTGTAACTTTTGCGAAAAAAATAAGTTTATTACACTGTTGTCTACATGAACACGAACACCCATATCTAGAATTTAAATTCAGTATTTGTTATGGACCTGACTAGGAATCGAACCCACACTCCTCTAAATGTCCTATATTGGTAGGCTTACCGGTCCGCCATGCGTGTCTTCACAATTATTGTATGTTTATCTTTGTAGTCTATATTACATGGACCACGTACCATGAGCATAGTACACAAGAAAGTCATAAATGACGAATTGGTTGCATGTTTATGTCAAACCAACGCAGCGTGTCGGAGGAATCCGAGAGGGAAACACCGCGTCATGGCATGATAGAATTCTTTCTTAACTACCTGCCGTGTTACACTGATACATTTACAATCCAATAAGGTGTACAAAAAATAAACATGGTATAATTACAAGTGTGAGTCCAATTTAAAATTACATTTTAAGACGATGCGTATTTTTAAGATAACGGGAAATAGATTTATTATTGTGGTCTGTCTGTATGTCTGTTTCGATTTTAAAGACAATTGAAGTTTGTTGTAATGGTGTAAAAAAGTCAGAACTTAAACGTAAACTTCCATATTTACTCAAAATAATTATATTGTATTTTAATAAAATGACAACTTCCTTTTTTACAATTTTCCTTCTTAACATAATGTAAACATAGATCATACAAAATTATAATTTTTGAAGAATATTTAATAGACACAACGTGCATGATCGTCCAGCGATCTTTGGGTTATTCTTCAAAATATTTCTTAGTACTAAAGTATTTCTTATTAAGTGGCTAGATTAATTTTGTATAATTATATATCTTACGAATATTTACACTTAATAATTTAATTCAATTCATTTTAACACAGATAATTCATAATAACACAGAATCACTGTATTTCCATTAAAATCTTCAACCTGTACTTGTTATCCGGGAACCTCATTTTGATAATCTGCCTGACTTCTTCACAAGAAAAACTTTGTGATATATCCGTTTTTTCATTCCACAAGCTCGAAATCTCTAGTAGATGAGCTGTAAATAGTTTTGGTATCTGCGTAAATTTCATCCAGCCTTTAATCTTGGTATCCAATTGCACAGTTTCCTAGAAATAAAAAAAATGGTTAGAAAATTCATCTTGGATTTTATGTATCTGCCGATGTCTGGAGACCCTTGGAATGTTTATAAGTAGTAAAAAACTATAATAGGTTTGATTCCAGAGGTAACACTGCTAAAGTTATTTCTGCTTAATAATAGCAGAGAAAAGTACTGTTGTGTTCTGGTTTAAAGAGTGTAGTTAGTGCATTCCAACTTAGTCTTAAGTGGCAGCAACACATTTATGGTCAACCTCAGGTCAGACTCTGATCTTTTCTCAGGTTTGTTACAGACGTCCACAGGGGCAGTTACCATGGACTATATGCTCAGTTATTACTTCATTATAATAAAACATACAACTCCATCACGCTGTCCCAAAGCGATGGATGCCTTATGTGATAACTGAATGCACAGAATTGCGCATATTTTCCTAGTGGTTATACATCGCCCAACGCTGCTTAATATTGAAAATCATTACCTACGACATATGTTTTGTGGACTTATGCTTTGATTATAAAACACTTATTCGAGGCATTCCAAACTAGTTCTCAGATATTCATGGGTGGCAGTGGCCCCTTCACCACTACCACCATCAGTCCACGTACATTCCATAATATAAGAAAAAACATAAATAGGTATAAATTTTATTTGACTCATTGGAAAATTGAAAAAAAAAAAACATACCGGAAATAAGTCTTCAATCTCAGCTTTGGTATGCTCAAAGCATAACGCCAGCATGAAGACCAAGTCATCAGGAATAGCAGATGTATCAAGCAGGAGTTGGCGTATCATCATTTCACATAGCACCAGTATAAGTGAGCACATCGCATGCTCGTACATACGGTCTGGAAGGACGCCATACCAACAGTCCTTCAGCCTGTGAAGGTATCTAACGACAAAGTTGACGCATCTGTCGAATGCGTCGAACGATAGTTGTGTCCAGGGCAATTCTGAAAATTAAAATGTTGAAAATTTTAAAATGCTTTCATGGTAGATTGGAGAGGTCCTACTATCATAATTATTTTATCAGTAAAACAATATGATTTACAGTAGATATTTAAAATAATCATCAAAGTACTGAAAGGGCTGATGGATAGATAAATATGTATACGAAAAACCAAAGTTAAGTTAAATTGGGTCAAGCCATTTGGGCTGTAGGGTGTGCCAAATACATGGACATACATACTTACTTGTATATGTGGCTTTGTATCACAGTTTATGTTTGGCCAGGAATTGAACCTAGAATATTGTTCATTTTTAAAGTAATAAAGTACTTACCATTGTTTTCAATTTTGGTAGAAATCATGTCTCTATTTACTTCTAGATAAATAGACAATTTCTCCATTCCAACAACTCTAAGATCATATACATGTTCCATGAGGATTGTATTGAGGTAGTCTGCTAAGGATTTGGGCAGGATATTCTTCCACGGAGGACCCACCAGAGTGTGGGCTAAGTAGTGGCAATTGTTGAAAAATAGAGCTGAAAAATATTACACGCAATTTCATGAATTAATAAAAAATACATTCTTATAAATTAAATCATAGGATTGGGTCATACTTTTTTTGTTTTCAAACATTTGCTCTATGTTAATGTTTATAATTAGATTTTTTTATTGTTACATTTGTTACTCATACCTCATAAAATAAAAAACATTTACATTAAAGAATATTAATTTAAACAAATATTTCTATATAGATAGAAGACTTACCAATTTCCAATGGGTTTTCTTTTAAATTATTCCTAAATTTCTCCACAACAAGATGTTGATACATAACAGCTATATCTTTTATATACAACACCAGCTGTTTACCATATATCTCTGGTAATGCTGTGCTCTCCTCTAAATGTTTAATTATTATCATAACAATTTTCTTTACACTCTGTGAAATGACACATTTTGGGAAAAACAGTGGCATATTTATGTCGTAGCAAAATTCCTTATCCGTAACATCTGTAACGGAGCTGTCTTGATCAGGAACCGTTCCAACTACCTCAGTGCCATGTGGAAGACATTCTTTAATCAGTTCTCGGACATCAGAGAGCATTTTATCACACTTTTTATCGTATAACAAAAGGTCCGTGTTGCTAATGAACTTTTTAAGTGGAGACTCGTCTGCTTCAACATACTTCAAATCTACTAGGAATTTATTAAACATCTCAAGTTCTAGTGCAATCTCCTTGTAGGCTCGGTAGCTGGTTTCACATGACGGTAGGCTACACTTGATGCAATCTTGGATTATCTTAGCAAAGAATGCCTCTCTGTTCGAGTCACCAAAGCATTCAAGGAACTTCTTGTCTGCCTCAAACTTTGAACCTATTGTAGACTCCAAAAACTCGAAAACTGCCATTAAGTTGTTGAAAATTGTCTGAATAGATGGGGTCTTGGTGTCGTTTAAATCTATTTTAATGTTGAAGACCAAAGCTCCAACATGATCATCGGTATATATCTCACAGTTATGCTTGATTATTTTAACAAGCAATTGATCGACAAAGAATTCACTAAACTCATGTAAGTCTGCATTGATACGATCAGTAAGGTACAATGCTTTTAAGACGTTCTGTAGAAGTACAGGGTCATTCTGTTGCACTGAAAGGGAGTATGTAAGGGTATCGATACCTTTCTTGACAATCCATGAGAATATACTCGCCCAGTCGAGACTCAAATGCGCTAAGGACAGGGCTAGCTGGCTTTCTGCCTGATAATTAAGGTTCTGCAAGGCCGTATCTAAGTTACCTTCAAATTCTATTTCCAGCAGCGCTTTCTGTAGCTCCTTTATTTTCAGCACAGCGTCAGCATACTTTAAACTGCTGAAATCTCGATCCGCTCGTTCAAGAGTGTAAACTCCGTCGACCACTGTGCACAAATCTCTAAAAGTATTCACGATTGTATCTAATTTTTTACACGCGCTATTAATTTCGTCGATATTTTCCCCGTACTTTCGTCGGAAAGACTGAATTTTGTCTCTTAATACGTCCAGATCCGCATTCGCTTTTAACTTCCGTTTGGCGTAGTTCAACTGCTCCAGACTCCTCGACGGATCAGAAGTTACATAGAGATCTATAAGGTAATTTTGCAAGTCCCAAGAAAATACTTGCACCCTTTCAGAAAGATCAGTTATTTTCGGTAAAAGTTCATTGCGGCCTTTCTTGATGTCTTCTGAACTTATTTTGTTCGCTTCTTGAATAACAGCACTTAATAAACTCATTTTTGATTACCTAATTATCTATATAACTCGGTGATTCAACAAACGACGTGTGATTTTTCTTTTACTTACATAAAATAACTCAATGGCCTCAAAGCTTAACAGATTTTTTTAAATTTAAAAATTTCGTTTGTTTACTCTTGAATGACAAGTATCAGATGACTTTTGACGTTTATTTTATAGTCTAAATCGCACATAATAACAAAAATAACACTCGCCATACTGCCAATAATTATTTATTTGTATAACTCTTAAATTTATAATTAACGTTTATAAATACTCGCGAGGATTAAATTAGGTAGGTATCACAATAATAATAACAATACGAAAGATAATACAATGTATTTACGGAAAAACCAGACCTCCAGTCTCGTTTCACCCTTGCTTATTCATTTATTCCCCAACTTAAGGTAGGATAACTTAATTTATGAAATGAAACAGCATTTAAATAACGAAATTAAAGAAAATGTAAAAACAACATACATTGAAAAAAGTGTGTTTTGCTTTTTTATGGTTGCCAACGATTGTTGGATCAATTAACTTCAAAGCTCCTCAGTTCTTCGAAGTATTACTTTGTTCTTATTCTACGTATTTGTATTGTTTATACTTGGATGATATTCGATAATTTGTTAATTTACAAAAACTGCCCATTAGACCCATATTGAAAATTTAAATATTTTGGTGAAAAATTTAAACTAAATTAAAATGAATGATAGTGAAATTGAAAACTTGAAAACCGAATTGGATCATGAAAAAACCTGCAGGTACTTGACACTTATACCTTCTTAGCTAAAATTTTCTCACACTCTAAAATTATTGTGAATATTTTTTTATTTATAGAGAAGCAGCAGCTTGGCAGAATGGCGAACTCGAAAAGCAGATAGTCTGCATGCAAGACGAACTGCGTAAAGGTGACTATCCATGGGACCACGACGACGACCTCCATCGGGAAAGTGCAAGACACAAACAATTGCTAGAAGCCATCGAAACGTTGCGAGAACAACTCCCGATTCTAAAAGATAAGATAAAGAGTGCTAAAATTTGTGGTCCAGGTAAGTAGCGCTAACTAGTGGTAGAAATTGTAACTAAATCTCGGAAAGTTCCAAACAGGCACTATACTTCATATGACTGTAATATAAATTCCACCTAATGTTAAGTTTTCTCTACCTCCTATCAAACTTAGTAAGCACAATCCAGAGTTAAAGGAATTTCGGAACATAATCGCAATCTATGATCATTATAAAAGTATAAACGTACTCAGGTTCGGTCTGGATATATAAATGCCATGTTGGTTTTCTGGATTCAAAATTAAGTTGTGTTTCTAATATACATTTGTATTTCCGATTTGTCACCATTCTTTCTTCTTTAATTGCTTAAATGGTAGAAAAAATTATGTGTGGATTAAGTTGGAATTTCTTGATGAGTGGTCATATTGGAATTTTTTCATTTTAATTTTAGATTGCAAACTAAAACACGATGATCTCAACATAAATTTGGACATCCTGACTCCTGTAAGTACAAATCCATGTATTTATGGTGTTTTAATATTTTTTGTTAATGTTATGATCTCGGTTTGTAGGCTGAATTGCTGCGTACAGTGAAACGTTTCGAACGACTTAAAACCGACCTCATCAGTACACTTCGTAGTAAGGAATGGCGTTTGGATTCTGAATCGAAGGTATTTATTTATATATTGTCGTCTAAAAACGCGTTGAACTAATACGGCTCGAAGGACCAAAAATGAAGCAACATTTTTAGATAAATAGGTTTAAAGATCTTTAAAGATCTTTATTGTCACTTACATGAGAACAATGGCTTATAAATTATGTAAAAGAAATAATTATCCCGGTTATAAATATAAAACATAATTAGGTATTTTATTATATTTAGAAAATGACAAAAAAAATTGTTCTTATTTAATTTGTAAAACTTAATTTTCAGTTATTTGTACGAGTAAACGACCAGCGAACATATCTGCAAAACGAACTTATGATATGTCAGAACAATATTATGCGTCTCCAAAGAAACGGGAGCTATTGGCAGTAAGTATTTATGCTTGTTAAATATAAAAAATATAATAATATTTTAATTCACATAATATGCAAATTTTACCTACCAATAAAATTTATATTATGTTTCCTAAGACGTCCGAAGTCCATTATGAGAGAGT
>DWPV01003427.1:0-15235 GCA_018251915.1 Urbanus proteus proteus | reverse complement strand
ACTGCCGTTATAAGGCAGAAATAGGTGTGGCGGTGGTGCCGCCGGAGTCGAACTACGTAGAGTTCTACCACCTTTATAGTACTATAACATGTAAATGGTACTTCATATTTATTCCCCGGCAGTTCCAATTAAGATACGCAACGGCCAAACACTGGCCACGACCGCCATTCATAAGTTGGCGAATAAAGAAAAAAATCTGCAATAACCGCGAGATATTGCCTCTGGGGGGGTATTAACGAGGGTATCGCCATAATGGCGGAATTAATACGCGTCGGCCTCCTACGTTGCCGCCTAATGACGTTATCCGTACACCTATCTGTCTAATGGCCGATAAAAGTGGACTCACACCTATAGGTCCTTGATAACTAATACCGGTATTTACTGTTATGGTACTGGTGGGTAACGAGATCGGTCCATCGTGAGTAGTTATAGGTCCTATGAAGCAAAGAAACGAAATCATTTTTAAAAAGTTGGTTAATGATACGCATGATCGAGAGTACTTGACTATACAGGGTGTTTGGTTATTTGTATCGAAGCCTTTAACGGTTTAGTATACGAACAATTTATCGACAAATACAGATAATTAAAAAAAATCCTAAACATTTTAAAATGACAGCCATTTTTTTGTAACCAGAGTGCGACCGTCTAAAACTCTAAAGTGTAAAGTCGATACTAACACTGAACTCTAAGAAGAATAGATTAGATAAGAAAGATAGAATTTTTGTTCAATATCACGTCGATTACAAATTACAATGGGTGGCAGTGACCACTAACTTGCAAGTACATCTATACAAATTAATAAAATTGAAGTGTCGGCCACCGTGGCGGGAAAGCGGGGTGTTACCTATGTTTAGAAATGTATCTCTTTTTCCTTTTTTTCGCGGGTGAAACCGCGTGGATCAGCTAGTTGTTTAATAAAACAGCTGAAATAAAATAAAAACCTGAAAACGGTGTTTTACTACCCTTATTGCTTAGCGGGTACTATGAAAACCCTCTATCGTTAGAAATACAATTCAAATATTCATTTATTCAAACTCACGACCCAATCAGTCTTCAAGAAAGATACTGAACGCACTCGACTTTTTCCCTGAGAAGGGCCAATTAGTGGTTCCGTACAGATGCAATGGGGTTTATTGGTGTACTGAACGAGCGATTTCCAGGTAAATTGTACATCAAACATTGTACAGAATTGGTACCTAATAATTTTTC
Organism: Urbanus proteus proteus; assembly: GCA_018251915.1. Lineage (NCBI taxonomy): Eukaryota > Metazoa > Arthropoda > Insecta > Lepidoptera > Hesperiidae > Urbanus > Urbanus proteus. The sequence goes on along the minus strand of DWPV01003427.1, from coordinate 14,026 downwards.
CTACTTTTAGTATATTTTCAGGTAGTAACGATTGAGATTTTTGTATATCAAAATTATAGGCAATGATAATGGTGAAAAAGGCTCATGGCTCTTGTCCATAATGTGGCAATGGTACCAACTGCATCTATTCAAACGAAACAAGATGTACAAAGAATCTTGTTTTGTTTGAATTGATTGATTTCAAGTCTTCGATCCTGAAAGAACTATCTTCACACGAATTGCCTAACAATAGCCGCGTTAGCCATGGATGGCAGTGGCCACTTACCATCAGATGGATTTGTCGTTTGTTACATTTACTTCATTATTATTTAAAAAAATCTATGTATATCTATAGTAACCACCATAGTTTTAATACTAGAAATAAAAATAAACTAACAGTAGGTATAGGTACCTACTGTATATTTTGGAATATAGAGTAGGTACAATCTATATTTAGGTAGGTATAAACTATATTTAGGGATATTGATTGTGTAAGGTGGCTAAATCTTTCATGAGCAACTGCTTTCGCTACTAAAATAAAATACCGGACTATATCACGAATCGAGTAAATTTAAACTCATCTTTAGACAAACACTGTGCATAAACGCATACTATAAAACAAGTGCTTATTTGACCGATATAAATGTATGGCCTGATGTAGCTCCAGCTCCACATGTTCTTAGAGTAAGATAACATTTGAACTACGCAGTGTTAGCATCTACAAATAACATTAGGGCTTAACAAAAATAGCTTAATGTTAGGTACCTACTTTGAAATACAAAGAAATTTAAGTATGGTCCTTCTTACAAGGTTACAACAAAGATTTCTGACCAAAATAGATTCTCGTCAAAGGCTTTGTCTAAAAGCTTAAAGCCCAAAGGCGGCATAAACAAAACAAACATATATGTATATGCCAACCTAATAAGCTTTCAGTCCACTAAACTAATAAAGCACCGGTCGGGAATTTAGATCAATACGTGTGTCTGACTAAATTCCCGATATATCTACAACTGGATGACATTTCAATTTCCCAATTTCAAGCTGAAATTCAATATGTCACAGCGGATCCGGTCGCAATCCGGTCTCTAATTGAACACGACAGTGGCCAGTGTGGGCCGAGATCACAATACAGCCGGGGTGTTCACTGTGTGGTACAGTGGTTCTCAAAGTTGATACTACCCCTGCGGTGTTTGGTTAATATGTAAGTTCGGCCAAGTGCTTTGGTCGTCTTAATACGCACTCAAGGAGTAGAATGTCTTGGGGTCTTCTATGATTCTCGAAAAATATAACCTGCCTTCAAAACAACAGTGGCTAGTGTGGGCCGAGATCACAAAACAAAAATGTATGGCAGTGGTTCTCAAAGTTGACTCTAACCCAGTATGATTAAATGAACCGCTATAATTTTAGCTAATGTGCAAGTTCTTCATTCACCTTAAAACGTAATGCCAACGAGCAATTGCTGACAAGGCCTCTGTGTTTCACAAAACATACAATCTTTAAAACAACACAGAATAGGTTCCTTCTATATCTCTTTCAGTATCTTTCGGATCATCACAGCTTACTAGAAATTCAACGTTCAGCGGATCCGGTAGCACTGTAGCCACTAATTGAACACGACAGTGGCCAGTGTAGGCTGTGTGGGCCTAGATCACTGTCTGACCGATACAAGGGTGTGTGTTCACTGTATGGAACAGTTGTTCTCAAAGATTCCACTACCTCCGTATAATGAAATGCGCCCATGTAATTATAATTTGCAAGTAGTTTGTCTGTCTTCCTTGGTCATGTGTAAGGAGTTCTATACATTCTAGCTGAAGTCAAGTTCAGATAAGTAAGAAGAAAAGATAAGGAAGGAGACCTCACGAACCTGGGGGCTATATGACAAGATACCTGGGTCATATAGTTGGAACATCGAATAATCTTAAAAGATTATACAATCCTACAAAATGGCTCAGTAAACAACCCTTTAAGCAAACTACATTTCCTTTGGTTATATTTATAAAAAAATACTTCACGAAACAATATTACGAAGAGAAAACAAGTTGTGATTCGAAAATACGACTTGTCTAAGAATTTCCCTTTTAATTGGGTAGAATTGGGTAAACTGGGGCAAGAGCAAAAGGTAAACTAATGGAAAACAAACAGTAAGGTCGCGCACAAAAATAAACTTAATTATAAATCTTAGCCCTTTAGGTTTAATGGTTAATAAATTCTAACGAAACCAAGATTTACAGTTTCCGGGGGGTTACGGGGAGGTTGGGGAGCGCTAGTGGCCATGTCTAAAAACAAATTTCCGGGAAAATAAGTTTTACCTCGCTCAGTCGTAAATCACCCCAATATACTCGTGTACGCATTTTTACCAAATTTCGAGGTGTTGTTGTTAATATCAACGAAAAATATACTGTTTCCTCATCCTTCCTTCAATGTAGGTTGATGACATGTAGATTTTCTACATCAACAACTCGTTCTCTTCATGGATTTATTTCATAGCGTTATGTAGAAAATAGAAATATATAAAAAGTAGTCAGACTCAGAACGTTAATAAATATTTAGTTAAAGTAGAATCCCCGCAGGGTTTATGTCAGAGTAGCGGTTGTAGTCCAATTGTTTCAGTTCGGAGCTTGTTGGGAAAAGTCGTTACATATATTATTGAAGAAAATTACGCAAAATTTATAACTTCAACGTTTCTGTTTGTAAGTACTCCATAGATATAAACCACCACATTGCTCATTGCTCTTCTAACACAGTATTAAGCACTGTTGTGGTTTGAAGTGTCTGAAATCACTGGAAAGAGGAGATGCGGGTGATTTTGACAAGGTATTTCAAATTAGTGTTAAAACCAGTAACATAAGATCTAATCATAGATCCCAATTATATGAAGTTAAATATGGAACAGAAACGAAAAAGACCGTGACCTAAAAAGTCCGGAAAGATGGCAACCCCAGTGGTAGTGATAATCGGAAAACTTACCGATCCGCCTCCCCCCACTCATAACCAAGACCGGAACTATTCCGGCAATATTCATGGTCGGGTTGTGTATTTTGGGAGCGACCTCGACAGCATGCAACTTTTTGGCCACTAATCTGAGTATGAACTTTGAGTATTGGATATAACAGACAGAAACTTATTCTATTACGATAATAATGTAATGCAATAATTTATATACTCTTAATAGATTTAGTATAAGCTTTATGATAAATTTTAACAGTTCATGGTCGAAGTAGCAAATGAGCATGCAGTCCACCTGATGGTAAGTGGCCACTGCCGTCCATGGACATCTGTAATCAATCCCAGGTAAGATCAAAGTCGTACTTAGGGTCGAACACAGATGCGTTTCTATCCGTGAGGACTAAGCTAAAACGCCTGGAATAAGTATGTCTCCTTACCACACCCTTCAGACCAGAACACAGCAGCGCTGAACACTGCTGTTGTAAGACAAAAATAGGTGGGGCGCTGATGCCGCCGGAGTTGGGCCACAAAGGGCTCCAGCACCTTTAAAAACTAGATAGTAATAGTCTATGCTGTCCATTAACGCATGTGATTAACCCCAAAAAACCTATTAAAATTGCCCAAAAGTACATTGCTACTCGTGTAATTTTACCACCACCAACCAAAGGGAATGTAGTTGGCTCCTTTGAAAGAAGTTCCTACCATAAATGATGACAGATCATTGCTCTTGTTCCCATGATTTCAACTTTAACGTGGCTGTAAAAATGTGCTCATTGTCACAATTTCCAAAACAATTTCCGTCGTTCTCGTCATTTCCCTGGCTGGGTCCGCTAAAAATCCTCCCAAAAGCATTATTACCCAACACCCGTATACATGCTAACGACGTTGATACGAGCGCGGCCGCTCGAAGGAGATATTTGCGAAGATTCCCGCGGCATTATCGTTAGCGATATAACGCTAGTGCGGGGCGGCGATAGCGCGGGATTAAACGGGTAATTTGTAACATTACATCGAGGGCAAGTGTATGAAATAATCTCGCAAATTGCTCCTCCACTGTTGTTACTATTTTTACAGGTTTCTTATTAGCAATTATCAAGGTGTATACTATATATAATTTAAAATTCCTTTATCCGGTGTCATAAAGGGACTTCAGACATAATATATAGTGACCATATTGGCCAATTACTTTTTTCCTTTTTACATTGATGTATATAGGTCGAGTAGACATTAATTATGTCTCGTTGATGAATGTTTCTATGGGACATGCGATTTGCTTTCCCTTATGTTATTAGTGTGTCGTTGGATGAACCTCGTCACGCGATATCGATTTTAGATGGGTTAATTTGCACTTTTTATATAGTTGACACCGGGTATGAAATGCATATTTTTTATATGATGGAAGTAATAAGCGCGCATGCAGCCCATCTGATAGTAAGTTGAAGGATGAAGAACACATTTCTTACTGAGGTCGGCCACTGATGCGTCGCTGCCCCTTGAGAACTAAGTTGTATCGCCTCGAATAAGTATGTCTCCCTTATCACACCCTTCAGAACACAACAGCGCTGAACACAGCTTGTGTAAGGCTGACATAGGCGTGGCGGTGGTGCCACCGGAGTCAAACCACAAACTACCTTTAAAAATGAATTTAATTTTTTTCCTATTTTTTAAATATAAGCTTTAAGGAACTTGATTTTGTTATCGTATTCTTCCCTAAAAATCCTTCATTTGATACCATTTTAACTTACTATTTGACACTTCATATTATGGAGGTGCCAATGTTGTCTATCTGTATCAACCTCAAATAGGATTACAATCTTTCTTGTCGTTACCACATGATTTGCCATCCTAACTATAACTACGGCGGAACGCCTTGGATGAGTATGACATCCTAACCACACCTTTCAAACCAAAATATAATAGATTACCATTGCTGTTAATAGGCAGAAATAGGTGCGGCTGTGGCGCCCCCGGCGTCGACACATTATGGAGTTTTACGCCTTACAAATAACATGTTATTATATAATTATTTTTATGCAATAAATTATTGTTACACCCCTAAATGATAATCGCGTTTGGTGTTATTTTATACACCCCTTTAATAAAGTAATAGTCATTTTAATACTTGCCTCTTTATTAGATAAACACATTATGGCTCGTAGCTAAAAGTAGGTAGATAGGTAGGTACGAAAGGTGGTAGAACTCTAAGTAGTTCGACTCCGGCGGCACCTTTGCCACACCTATTTCTGCCTGATAACAGCAGTGTTAAGAACTGTTGTATTCTGGTCAGAAGAGTGTGTTAGGGAGGCATACTTATCCGAGGCGTTCCAACTCAAATCTCACGGGTAGCAACGCATTTGTGGCCAACTTTAGGTACTACTTGATCTTATCTGGGGTTGATCATGGATATCCATGGGCGGCAGATGTCACTTACAGACGATGTTGTAAGTGACCGCAGTGACAGCATGCTCGGTTGCTACTTCGAAGCAATAAAAAAAGCTAAAACTGCTAAAAGCTATTCCCCGTAAACATTTTGGACGAACAGGTTAATTTAAATTTCACTAAAGGGTCATTTTTTAATTAATTTGTTGGAGGGCGAATTAATTTGTAATTTCAGTGGAGGATTTTTAAGAATAAGTTATTTCATTAGACGGACATTTTAAACGAACAGCTTAATTTATCATTTTACTAAATAAATTATTAAGACCATCATAAAATGGTGGAATACAACTACAACTTTTATCATAAATTAATAAAATTTAAGTGACCATTTGTGATTTCCACAAAACAATTATTTACTAAATGCATATGAAAGTCAGTACCTATAACAAAAATACAATAAAAATGTCTCTATCTGTCTGTCTGTCTGTCTGTTTTGCAGGAGTCTTGCTATTCAGAGCAAAAGGCACTAAAAGGCATAAATCTACCTACCCGCTGCTAACCACGAGTCATTTCTCAAGATTAGGAAAACTAAATTATTTTTTCAGGTTTATATAACAATTGCCAAGCGCAGATTGTTGAACACACCTTAAAATATTATTCAGAGCACAGAGCAAAAACGGAATATTAAAATGAAGATTTTCAAAATCATTCAAACAATTTTTAGCAAACGATGCATTATCAGAGCCATCAGCACTGAAGCATTAACGCAGTGTTTAATGTGACGTGTAGTACGAATGACGGATCGCGAGTGGGGAAACATATACGTCCCCATAAACATACATAAATATGCACACATACATATAAATAATATTGTGATGAAAGCTTGTTTCAAACAACATTTCAGTGAGGACTGAAAACTGGCATTTAGATAAACATAATATCGATATTTCAGGTATGATATCGTTCAATATCAACATTGGTGTGTTGTATTTGAGTAACGTAATATTCGACGTTTTTAAAGTTACAGCGTGGTTACAGCTATGAGTGGTTACGTCAAAATCCTTATTTCTAAGTCTTCCTTTTTATTTATTAGATGGTAGCAGGCCCCTCTTTCCCACTGAGCACAATGGGCACCTGCCCAGGGCCCCGCGATCGAGAGGGCCCCTTAGGTCCTGACAAATCACAGACAAAGTTGCGCGCAGCAGCAAACAGGGACGGAACAGGAGTTTATAAATCGATTTACTCAGTATATAGTTTTAATAAGCGAAAACAGAATTTTATTTCTTTGTCTTCTATGCTAATAGAATCAAACAAAGTGACCTTCCAAGTGACATATGGGGCCCCAATATCCTCGTGTGCCCAAGGCCCCTTAAAGGGTAAAGACGGCCTTGGATTGTAGAACCAACCAGCACAGTTCGACCGGAGAGTGACACGGCCACACTGACTGATAAGGAAGTTTTAGTCTTCAGAAATGGCAACGCATCTGTGATCGGCTTCAGGCATAATCCCTGTTCTATATGACAGTCGTTACAGATGATTATGGGCATTAGTGGCCACTTACAATCAGGAATGCTTGCGCGTTTGCATTTCAATTTTATATTTTAAAAGGCCTATACTATAAGGATTGATGGTTAGATGTCGTGTATTAATATGACAGACATAATTAGGTAATTAATGGTCACGAAAGTGATTTCATGTTTTATTAAGGTTTTTGATGGTTTTACTAAATGCAATGAGTTTACTTCGCTACAGTAATAATTAAGCATTTTGTATTTTTAAAAGCAATATCAAACGAAAACGAGTGTGTTTTATTTACGTAGATGATAATTGCATGATGAAAAAATATATCTAAATTTATAGAGTGATGAATAAAATAATATACGTTACGGAAATGACGTACTGAACAAGATATAACAGAACAACGGAAAAAGAAAAAAAAATCCCAAGTCAAAATTTAGGTCTTTTCACCAACGTGGACTTTTATACCACCGAAATCTAGAATTTCGCGTGAATACCGTCTGAGATTCTCGTAAACAGTCACACCCGGAAAACCTCCAACGGTTTCCTGCCACAGCGGATGTGAAAAATATTCTCAGCGCTATGCAAAGTGTGTATAGTTGGGACGTTGGAAGTTTTGAACCTTGATGAAAAACACGAGTAAATAGGAGCAATCGTAGATTTTGAAGAGGCTTAAATAGCAAATTAGCAATAGATACTCATAGATAGAACCTTAGATAAATAAAATAGATTACTCACCGCCTTGTGTTTGCGTAAAGCCAAAAACTACGCTACTTTCATGTATTTATACGCACACACAAAAAACTAGCGTAGTTTCTTGTCAGTCTCTTTAGTTAATTACGCTCACATAATCACTTTTATAACCCGACTATTTAAAAATGGCTTCATTTTATTGTTAGGAATGATAGATCTACTTACTTTATTTATTTGAGTGTAAAAGCTTGACATTAAGTGTACTGCATGCTTATTGGCATGCCGTCCACTTCATGGAAGGTGGCCACTACCGCGCATGGATACAAATGCTTTGCTCTCGTGAGGACTAAGTTGAAACGCTTCGAAGTAGTTCTTCTGTATCTGAGTTTGATCTAACCAATCCAACCATATATTAAATTGGAGTATAGCAGCTTTATAGCTCTTGACACAGATGTTTGCAGACATGATATGGGGGTAGAATTCTCTGTAGCTCGACCCCGGCGGTCCCACCGCCACACCTATTTCTGCCTTAAAACAACAGTGTTAAGCAATACTGTGTTTTGGTCTGAAGGGTGAGGTATGGGAGACATACTAATTCGAGGCGTTCCAACTCAGTTCTCTGGGGTAACAACGCCTCTGTGGTCAACCTAAGGTAGGACCTTGATCTTATCTGGGATTGATTACAAATGTCCTTGGGCGGCAGTGGTCACTTACCATCAGGTCCACCTGAGGTTTACTACAGATGAATTGCTACCCCTGTATAATCGTTTGCTACTTCGAATCTATAAAAACCTTTCAAACAAAAAAAGAATCAACCAAATCGGCTCACAGATGACGGAGATATCGTGGAACATCCATAAAAAAACAGCCGAATTGAGAACCTCCTCCTTTTTTGAAGTCGGTTAAAAAGACAATCAGTTTGAACTAATAATATTCTTCTACGTTTAGTGTACTGTCATGTAAAATGGCAATGATTCTTGTAGTCTATTTGTTTTCAAACATCCAATCCCTCCATATTTCATATCTATGTCATGATAGCCTCATTATTTCTTCACACAATAGGCATTAAACACGTGGCTCGCGCGGGAAAAGATCCATATCATGTTGTTTTTAATTTCGATCGTAATCTACTACAGCGATTATGTTCTCGACCCCTAAGGCAATTATGTACAATTACGCTGCGAAGATTTTATCCGCACCCTATTATTTTTCCGATAAAACACTGAATGTAATCAGAAATGATGAGGTCAATTTTACAAGTAAAATGAAATTTATATACGGCTTTTAGACTTTTATGTCGTCAGGATGAGGATTTACATAAACTATATATTATACATGTAGTTTATGAACTTAAAAAAAAGACAAAAATTGTTATAGTCATTTTTTGCAGACAGTTTTAGGACGGCTTGGAAGATAATTTTGGAAAAATTTAAGAACATCTTACGCTTCAGTGGCAATTATTGCAAAAAAAATATTGCAACAGATTATTTATTTATACACATTTGACTACTTCAAATACAAATAAATGCTATGAATGGCATTTCATTTACGTGTTAATTGATTACTACGATAACTCAATTAGTGTAAGGTATCCGTTACTCGTCGCAATTCTGTCAGGCGGATAAAGCGTTTAAGGCAGATACCATATAAAGTCCAGATTAAGTCATATACTCGTGGATATCCGCCTTTGTTTTATACTGAGCCTAGGATAGTACCTACTTCGTAAGTTACAATTGCTAAGCCACTCAGCAAAGTATCTTAGTTACAACTGTCGCAAGGTTTTACTATATAAACGGGTCTAAAACGAAGAAATCTACAGTACAGTCCACCTTAGGATAAGTGGTCACTGTCGCCCATCAGCAACGTTTTACTACTGTTATAATAAATTAATTCGCTTAGTGGTGCCATAATCGAGCTACATTTGTTACTTTTAAGTTAAGGCCGTCTCAGTTACGAAGACTAACTTTTTTAAAAATGATAAAAAATTATGAGGCGATACCAGACGCCAGAGATAGGGCGGTGATCCCTGTGGCGGTGGTCATCGAACTCCGAATACTTCAACTACCTTGGTAAGAAAATAGTAAATTTGACCACTAAGGTATTTTGTGCAATCAATTGCCATAATCGAACTACGTATGCAATCAGTAAGTTTGAACACTAAGTCTCTGCCACGTCTGTGCAGATATACAGTATGGTTGAATCTACTCACTCTTGACTGTGAGATTGACCCTGTTGATGTACGCTGTCTCGTTCTCCACGGAGCACTCGTACAGGCCCTCGTCGTCTACGTTCACGTGCAAGAGGAATAAGGTGCCGTCCATCTGGAACAAGGAAACTTAATGTCAGATTTGATGTAACAATGGGCACTTGACGAATTTTCGAGAATCAAAAGCTTTGCGAGATTTTATACAGCAAATAACTGGACGGAATTGCGAGAGGGATTGTATCCCCTGATGGTAAGTGGCCAGGGTCGGTGTCAAGCACACCTGTGATCGTTCCCAGATAAGAAAACAACTCTACAACATTCTTCTTCAAGGTTTTATGGGTTCATCACAGAAACATTGATGCTCCTGAAGACTAAGTTGAAACGACTCAGATAAGCCTGTTTCCCTTTCAAAGTAGAACTAGAATACAGCAGACACTATTCGTATAAGGCAGAAATAGATGTAATGATAGATAGATACTTAGATAGATAGTACCACTGGATTTGAATCTCAAAAAGTTTCTCATCTTTATACCGTGCTTGATTTATGACAACCGTTAAAATGCCTTGCGTGTTTGTTCTAGCACCGTGCACGAAATATAAGAAATATATGACTCTTGGTAGTCCTCTACAGTACGGTTTCACCACGAGCATGTGAGACGTGGAACGAAATTTCTTGAAGTACTTCCGTCACGCTATTTTTATTAGTTTCTGTAGCTTCTATGGGGTACGACTGAAGGACAAGAACTCTTAAAAAATAACCAAGCTAGTAAAAAAATGACTACTATTGTGTTATAGGTACTACCTACTACCATCCGTCTACTTTGTTATTAGATTTATTAAAAAAAAATATTTCTTGTATTTGTTTTGATTGTGGTTATGAATTGTAAAATTATTCTGTTCCGTAATAACAATTATAACGTAGTAACAATAATACATTTAACGACATGCAAATCGTGGTATTATCGGGTTAAAGACCGAGATCTTGCGACAGAACCTTGAAAGACGATCAATAAAGTGCTTGTTTGTGTTGAAATATGTCGCGAATTGACGATGAGTTACTGAACTATTGTGTTAAAGAATGAAGTATTACTATATGTTTACTACTTAACGATTCTCGTGGACGAGTGCTCTAACCCCAAGCGGATTTCGGTTTCGATGCCCGGCCAGGCAAACTTCTAAATGATGTATTCCAGATCTCTGTTCTGGTTTGGGGCTTTTGTATTCCTATTTTTAACCCCCGACGCTGTCCCCAGAGACGACGCTAAAATCATAATATTACTAGATTTGCAATGTTTTTTGCTTATAAACGTTTATTAGTCGGAGGCTTTTAAATGATTATTTTAATAATGTGTTTTGTTCTATAATGTTGAAGTAACAAACGAATACACAGATACAGGTATAAAGTGACTGTCAGCTATGAACATCTATAATTAAATCCATATAGAGCGGGGTTTATGCCTGAAACCGATCACAGATACGCTACTAAGCTAGAAGACTAAAGATATTCGCTTCATCAGTCGGGCGGTATTCACGCCGTTCCATCGTCACGCAAGAACGCCTCTTTCTCGCTTCCGTTTACGCTTGCATTAGATCTAGATGTATCGTATAGGGTAGGCTTAGACCGAGGCCTTGCAACAAGCCTTGAATGTCGATCAATATTGGGCTGCTTGACGCGCGAGGTGTTGGGCCATTAGACTTGATGACCCAATTGACCCTGAGCGTTGATAGCGTTTGATAAGGACCTACAAATTTTATTACCCTTTTATGGGGCGTCGATTTTAAATGCTTTTTAGTATATTTAAAGTCAAAATGATATTTTAAAGTAAATAACGAAACGAAATGTCGGCAAATGGACGATTTAAATTATAGTAAATTGATGCGGTTGGTTTTTTTTAGAAATAAATTAATCGGTCATCGATATTTTCACAACACGACGGTTAACCTTGATAATTAAGTTAACATTTCTAAAGTGTCGTATGGTTTTCTATCCACTACGTTATATCTTAGCGCCTGACATTGCCGTTTTGCACCTTTTTTGAAAAACATGTTTTTTATAACGCCAGTGTCAAGCGCCACTGCACTCTAGCGAGAAAGACGAGATAAGGGAGATAAACTTACATTTTTTTTTTCAAAAAAGATGCAAAAAGAGCGACGTCAAGGTGACGTAGGAGACCTCTACGATGTTGAAAATGTTTATTATACGGGACTACATAGTTGGTTTTATTCCTAGGTTGTATTTCTTACCTGACTTTGTCTGGTCTATCAAATTCCATCACAATTTAAAGTACATTATACATAATGTTACATTATTTTAAACGCTGGTAAAACCGCGAGGCACAGTTAGATATGAAATGAAATATAAAATGAAATATCTTTATTTTGCATAGGCATACAAAATCAATGGTTACCGCGAATAAACATTAAGCGAACAATAAAGCGAGTGTTAAAGTACCATGATTGTTTAACCGCGTTATACTATGGCCATTATACTAAAAGGTTTTTATAAAAGGCACAGTTAGATATGAAATGAAATATAAAATGAAATATCTTTATTTTGCATAGGCCTACAAATTGTCATTTACAAACTTTTCTTCTTCTACCATCACACTAAATACTTCTATACTATTTTTAAATGAAAAGACAGTTTTTTTTAAACCTAATTCATTTGTTACCCTCCGTATTATTACCCGAGATTTACCTTGGTTACCGCGAATAAACATTAAGCGGACAATAAAGCGAGTGTTAAAGTACCATGATTGTTTAACCGCGTTATACTATGGCCATTATACTAAAAGGTTTTTGTTTAAATTACCCGTAATGGGGGCATGAGTAGGGAATTATTCAATTTGCGCCACAGGTATAGCGTTGAAGTAAATTTTGCAAAAATAAATTTGCAAAAATAAGTATATTAAATGCTCACACTTGACATTAAGTATCTCACAAGTGTGTAATTGTCCACAAATTGGTGTGAAACATATACATAGTTTCATTAAAGATTTTGTACATATAATTGAAGTAAGCATATAGCAAACGGGCATGCTATCCACCAGATGGTAAGTGGCAGTGGCGCCTGTGTACGTTACAAGTGTTACAACCCACATGGCAAACCCTTCGTGTTTCCTGGCTTTTATGACATTTCTATATTAATATTATAAAGAGTATAGATTAAATTGTTTGTTTGTTTGAAATGAATAGGCTCCGAAATTACTGATCTTCTTGGTCTCAGACCGATGTAATGACCGTGGCACAACGCTTTTCCGAGTGGATTTTTACTATTGTTATATAAAGTTATACTAACAACAAGAAGAATTAATTCACAATTAGTTAATTTCATACATTCACTTGTATACAAACTAGCAACTTCATCACGACCCAGAAACTCCGAGTGCAGGTAACGTTTGGTTCACATAAGTCTAGACACGCAAAACGCTTTAATAAGTCTCCCTGAAATAATGTATCATCAAGAACTTAAGATGCGTTTATTACCTAAGGATTAGGTTAGAATGCTCCATATTATTAATTGATGGTAAATGCCGTTCATAAATGTCTGTAACAAATTTTATAAAAAACAGGGTTTATCTAAAGTTAATTACATGACAGGTCTACTGAGGACTAAGATTGCTTCACTGATTGATTCGCATTGATTGAAACACAAGACTGCTTCACATAAGAATTTGATGTGTGGAATGGCACGTTTTAGTAGATAGGACATCCAATGTGACCTATTTGGTTCTAAGTTAAGCATTTGAAAAACGTATCTGAAAACTCTGGCTTCATGTAAACTCGACATTTCTTTCGAAGCTGTGACCGTGCGTAATGCATATGCAAGTTATTAATGCTAGTATACTTTACTATAGGCGCACGAAGTATTCCAACAGCTTCTACATTACACCGTCGCAATTTTATGTTATGAAAGTATAAAACTGTCATGAGTCTACTACATTAATCAATCCTAAAGAACAATACGGTAGGTACTACAAAATACCGGCCACATATGCCCACTTGTAAATAAAAAAATAATAATAATTCAATTTGAAGTCCTGTGGTACGTACCCATTAATAACAATATCAAGCAGAACACAGCAGTACTTAACAGAAGAAGTAAGTGTGACGGTGAGGCTTCAGGAATCATACCATATAGGGTTCAATGTCTATCACCTTTAACACGTCGTGCTTTCACTGTAAATTGATGTATGTAACTAGCTGAACCCCGCGGTTTCACCAACTTTTAAAAATCGGCCAAGTGAGAGTAGAACTCGCACATGGAGGGTTCCATACCACTAAATGTTTCTTAGCATGATAAGG
>DWPV01003426.1:0-15238 GCA_018251915.1 Urbanus proteus proteus | reverse complement strand
TTACATACGTTTCCAATACACCGAAGCCTCCTATCTATAAGCGCTTATACACCTTACAGATATAATTTATGAATAGCAAGTTGAAATTAAATTACGTGATATGCATAATTTAACTTCCGCTCACTCTATAGAATTAGTTTGGTAACCTATCGGATAGGAAGTTGTTTTCTTCATTCATAACATGTGGATATAATATCTTGTAATTGACCTAAGTCAATTACAATACTATGTTACTGGTGCTTATGTAATGGACTTGATTTACGAGTTTACATGACACTATTGGGAATTCATTTTAAATTAAATAAACTTTTTTGATGGATAGGTACAGTTTCTTGTAAATAGTAACTACTTACTACAGGCAAGCATGCAATCACTACGCAATAATAAAAATAGTTAAATAGTTTTTATAAAACTTGCGTTATACGCAAGAAAAAATATTTACAACAAAAAATAAAATCAAGGCATTAATTAGCATAAAATATGTTTATTTTTGTAACATTTCATTAAAATCTTTCATACATAACGATACGTACCTAATAATGTCAAAAAGAAAATCATTAGGTGCATTACTAATTAAAATAGCTAACAATATATTCCATACTTATAGACCTACATATGTATAACATTCTTACTAAATATTAAAACGAAGAAACGAAGAATTTAAAATAGAATTTCATTCTATAACTGATTTTGCCGTGCCTCTCCACCATAGACATAAATTGAATCCGTTGCTTGCCATCGACTAAAGTCGTTATCGTACTTTGCTTTCTACTTGCCTGTTATTCTTCAAGCGAACGTAAAAATGTTAAAATCTCAGATTATACGGATTGAAAGGAAGGAAATTATCTTTAATGGGATTTAGAATATGGCTGCTTGACTTCGTAAGTTGCAAAATACTGATATTTTGTAATCTACTTATCTTTCATTTAAAATTTTATCCCTTTATAAGCTTTCATTATCAGTTAAAATTATTTCAAAATCAGTTACAGAATGAAATTCTATTTTAAATTCTTTGTTTCTTCATTTTCATATTTATTAAGATTCTTTCATTTAAAATTGTTTCAAGTAAACAAAGAAGCACCAGAAGATATATGCATAGATAAATAAGATTTAATTATAATGTACTTATAAAAAACAGAGCTATTAATTATTGGTAAGTAAACAAATAAACATGATTAGCAAAGATTTGAAATGTTATAGTAAACATTCATATCATCATCAAAGCTTAAAGTTGTATGTAATGAAAGCTTATAAATAGCTTTTAATATAGCTTTTTTACAAAAATAAAAAGATGCTTGTTAGCCTATCAGCTTTTACAGATAAATACACTAATTAAGGAATAAACTCAAGACGCGTGAACCAAAATAAAACCAAAGTACAAACGCCCCAACTATTAAACGAATGCGGAGATAAAAGTGTTTCGAAACATATTTTAGTGTCGATAAAGTTGGGTGTGTATAAGACACTTGTTTTACTACAACCGAGTAACTATAGAGAGCTGTGAGATATTCAAATACATTTGATAAGAAGATAGTAAAGTTAGCATTACAATAAAAGTATTAAAAGATGTTTAGCTTACGGCTGAATTTATAGACGATTATGTGCTTTGATGGACGCAACACAATATCTGTTATCGGCTTCATGTAAAACCCTGTTCTGTACGGAGTTGGTTACAAATATCCAGGCTGCAAAAGCGTAATAAGGCTGCAATGGCTGCAAAAGTGTACTTTGATAATTTACGTCAAAGTGTTGCGGTTTGTGAGAAAATCATTAATCGCTTATCGTTTACTTGATGTTTATGGAACAAGTTTGTAAAGTTTGGATCTATAAATTAGGGTTGTACGGACAAGCTCAGAATAATTATCTTTTTAGTGTCGTCCTAACAGCTTAACTAAAAATATCCGGTCGTTAGTCGACTCGCTGCCGGATTAAAATTAGTTAACAGTTTGAACTTATTTAGTTAGAACTCTGTCGTTTTCAGGCGAGTGCTGTTTTTGTTACTGTTCTTTTGCAGTTCTCAGGTAAATCTTGGAAGACTGGAGCGAGCGGCTATTAATATATGTGCTGTAACTAAGTGCAGTCTACCTTTTAAGTTATTTTCTTCGCTTTTGTAACATATTTTATTTAAGATTGCAGTCATAATTATAATAGAAATGGCAACTAAAATTCCGAAAACATCTTTATTTTATATCATAATATATAATTATAATCATTTCTATATGTGTTCAAAAAACACTACCGAAATTATCATAAAAACAAAATTTTCAAGTGGAATGTATACAAAAATTTAATAATGTAACAACGAAAATAATTGTAAAATTAACTTAAATAGTTCAAAAGTACCTTTTGACTTCTTGGTGTGATGTTCTGCCCATAATAAAGACATTATCTATTCATTAAGTTCGTTTTGACTTAAACTGAGAATACGTTTAATATTTACTCAGTAACAAATTATCAAATCTGGCATAACTGTGAGCAGCCCCATTTGAATAGGCAATCTAGTTATCATTAGCCAAGATAGGATCGCCATACATTTTATAGTCTTTATTGGGACATTTTAAATTAGGCAGAATTAGATATTAGATTTTTTTATAAAACAATATTTTTATAATACTGTCTAGTTTAAATTAAAACAAAACAAAATAACTTGTAAACAGTTACGAATAATTGTAACAACTGAATATTTTTATTAGTTTTTATCTATACATTTAAAGCCTATTTTAATACTCACATAGGATACTGCAATCTACAAACTACAATAATCCAATATTTATGTAGGTACATATATGTATATTAAATTTAACAATGACAGAGATTTGTTAAATTGTATCTATAAGATTTCTCACTTAAAATTATAATGTGACATTTTTTTCAAGACAAACATAAGCTTAAAAAAAATGTCCCAGTTTAAAAACAAATATGGCCCTCTTAGTATACATAGCTATTGTGAGCACTCCACTGCAATGGAGGCAATGAAGCGTAGTTTAAGATAAGCGTTGTACGATGGCCGAAAGATCATTATTATTATCGCGGCTTTGTCGGCGTAATTTGTTTCATACAATCCCGCGGCGAGTTTAAGTTATTATGACATCTTAATAAACGCTTAGTCTGCTCAAAATACTAGTAAAACTGCCGTCAAAATGATTTTGTCGCTTTCCAGGATTTTTAAAGGCAAAATATTTTCTATATTCTTATTCCTTTTGTATGCGAGTATAGGACACAAAAGCGTATCAATCAGAAAATTATTATTGTTATGAATTCATAGGCAAACTAAACTTGCAGGTAAAATATAATTGAAACACATTTATTGCGAAAGAACGTTATTCATAACGTAAGTATCGAGTAGAAAATAGACATATTTTTGTGTCTATAACTTGTAGTAGACAAGAAAACAAGAAATAGACGACGGTGATTAAAAGAACGACTAGGACTATACTTTGAGGGCTCTACCTGATGATTGCGATGAGTGCAGACACATCCATATATCTTGCCGACGAAAAAATTAAAAGGAACGGTCTTTCGGCACCGGCGGTGCATTTATAAAAAAACATTGGGAATGCCTGATTAAAATGCGTACCATTCCGAGTTCCGACGGTGGTACGGGTCGTGGGACTAGATTAGTTTCGGCCATACTTTATTTTTTCGAACTTCTCTACACCAATCGTGTCGCACTTTTTCAGACAAAGACGTGTCAGGTGAAATAGGCGGTCTGGGTTCGTTATATAACAAGTTATTTAACTTTTTCCCAGTATCAGGCGATCTGTAAAAAAAGACCTTCAAACGATTCGACAATTATCTGAGTTTTACTTAGGTTGCCCTTTTTAAATATGATCAGCTTTATTAATATTAAAATTTGATATAGATATTTGTTCCAAATATAAACATAAATATTTTTGAAACTCTGTTCTTCTTTTTATATTGTCGGTTAAAAGTTTTTTCGGGTTAACATTATATTTAGCTTAATTAAATCATTTTTTTTAAATATTTCCTTTTAAATTCTGATTATCATGGAAAATATCATATCAAAATTTCGAATAACAATTAAATTCTAATAGGTGATCTATTAGTTATTATATAGGTAATAAGACCTTGAGACGTTGAACGGTAACAAAATAGATTAATATTGTAGCTTGTCGTGTAATGATTTGCAAAATTGAAATTTGTTTTCGTATTGAACTTTACGGTCGGCTGTCAGATTTTTTATTTCATTTCGGCTGTTGACGATAGTTTCATATAATTATTAAAATGAACTTAATAAAACAGTATCTTTTACGTACGGTAAGTAATTAAAAGTGTTATCTCGAATTATAAACAAACAATATATGTAGTATATACATATATACATGTTACCACATACAATAACGAAAGAATACGTACTTCTGACTAGTAATGTCAGAGAATATACTGTTGAAACTAGAACCATGAAATTTTTACAACAGGGTCATTTTATGATGCAGGCACTAAGAAAGGACTGTTTAATATTCCACCCTTAAGGAGGTTAAAAAAGGTTGAGTTGTTAATATTATATGAGTACTCACACAAAGAAACGGGAAACAGCTAGTTTAACATAATGATTCGTAAAATCTATTTAATTTAAAGGACGAGAAACCTCGGTTCTAATTCACCTCATCAAGTAAATGTCGTTTCCACGTAGCGTACCTCCCATTCCAGTTTCCCGAGGTACTTAGTCCAATGTAGTGGCATAAAGGGGAAATAGAGCATCCCTGCATTAGAGTGCACCCATTAAAACCACGTGTGTACCGCCTCGCTGCGGTCGCTCCTCAAAAATAATATTACGTAATTTATTTGATTGCTCAGTTCCCTAAATATCTTTCTTTAATATTATTTTGTCGTTTTTAGAATAATAAATTTTAAAGCACTGTATTAAGTGTGCATTAATATTTAAATGATGTAAGAATGTAAGTTGGTCGTTATTTTGTAGTTTGACACTAGAATAAGCAAATTCGATAGCAATCCATTTATGTCACATTACAGGAAACATTTTTTTTTCTCAGATAGCTTTACCATACCTTCTACCATACATGTTATCGGCGGAGAATTTATCCTACTATGAAATATATTAGGTAATTTACAAATATGACGATTATATGTTATTAAATCTTTACGCAAGCCAATGAGCCTCTTTAAGGAAGGCAACGAGTTTCGTTGTGCAATTACTGTTAAGGTGTAGTCATATTACTACTCGCTATCACGCCTATTACTGTTTTAAGGGAAGTACACTAAAAATACCAATATCTTTGCTATTAAAGGTGTCGTCACCAATATTAACCGAAACAACGTCGCTTTCCGCTGTCTGTCCCTATGTAGGTATGCTTAGATCTTTAAAACTACGCAACGGATTTTGATACGGTTTTTTTAATAGATAAAGTGATTCAAGAGAAAAGTGTATCTGTACTTTAACGTTTGCGAAGCCGCGGACAAAAAGTAGTCTGTTATGAAAGTGGCCCTTAATTCATAAATACACTAAAACTGTTCCCTAAACATTGCCCTGGTGACCTATCAACCCACTTCCCACATTAAATATAAAAGCTGCAATAAACCTTAAATTTATCTGATTTAATTTATAAAATTGGGCAATCTCCTAGATTAAAAATATTGGAAAACCGTAGCCCATTTCGTTAGAACGAAAGGATGTGATATTTCACTCGGTTAATGAACTCGCTAGCGCCCCAATTACGTCAAACAAATTAATGGCGTTATTTTTGTCGTAAAACAGGACTTAGTGTCGTTAAATGTAAGTTTCGGCGTTAAAAAAGATGCTGCAATTATTTAATACTCAAGAAAACGTTTTCTTTTTATCCGACTTTAAGTATAGAAGTTTTCCTATCATATTTGTAAGAGCATTATTGTTTATTACTTCATATCTTTCAAACCTCTAGGAATCGTTAGATACGTTTCAATGCTTGGACTATTATAAAGTATATTTTTAAAAAGATAACATAAAAATATTATCAGTTACTATCTGCGATGTAAAAATTGTTCGGAGTAAAAAAAAACATTTTCCAACAATGCATTACCGTTGTCAAAATAAGGGACATGATATAAAAATATATTAATTGCTTTTCAATGGCGGAAGGTACTGTTTTTTTAACATTATTTTTATATTTATATTTTCCACACGACGTACTTAGTAATATTGATTAAATAATTATATGAGCAAGAGTAAACGACCCATTTAGTTCATCCAAGTAGTACTTTACTACGTGGATAGCCACCCCTATCCCCTTTACCTTGAGAACCAATATAGATCATTTGTTTAGTCACTTTACCACAACCTTCATGCTGGAATACACCAGTGTGAGCTTTAGTAGTTTAGTACATAATTTTGCTGTGCAACCTCCTTAGGTTAATTATCCTTATTAATAATAGTAGTGATACCTTTACCGTTTTATACAAAATAAATAGCGAACATACATTGATCTAATGCAAAGGGATAGTCGAACATAAATTAAACAAGAATCCTACCTGAGGTTAATTACAGATGGGTCACTGCCGTCAATTAGATTTGGAAACGTTCATAATTATATACTTTTGCTCCATGTGCCACACCGTTTAAAAAAGATCACTGAAAATTGCCTTGCTATAACAAGGCCGAAATAAGTAACGCATTGATTATATAGAGAAGTAACATCCGATTTGACGATCCGGTTGGAGTAATGGTTAACACGCCAGACCGCTAATCCGAGGGTCCCGGGTTCGATTCTCAGCGAGGATAATTTGAATGATGAATTTAAATTTCCGTTCTTGGTCTGGGTGTGTCTTTGTATTGCGTGTTGTCCATGGCACCCGCGACATAGGGAATCTTAGAGTGGGGCTATCAGTGTGAAGCGTTATTTATTTATCATCAAAATCATCGTCATAATTTGTACAAAATAGTACAATATCATAAACTTAAAGCAACTTTACAGCACTATTTGCTGTGTAAGCTCGATGATTAATGCAAATATCGTTTAAGCAACATCGAGTACGGCATGACTAATTTCAATAATTCCAGAACTAACAAGCAATAAGCAAACGTACGATCAGAACTTCTGGCGAGGTTCATAATTTGTTTGCGCTCAGTACCATGCGCTCGACGTGTTCGCCCCATTTCATAATATCCATACGTATATTAAAAATGGATGATCCATGTGTCTGTATGTTACATATTTAATGTGCATGTAATATGTAAGTTTTTTTTTCAAAATTAATGTGGCCTATATTACGCCTTAGATCCTCAGGTATCTTCCAGTGAAAGTCCCGGCAAAATCGGTCCAGTCATTTAGAAGATTATCTCAGTCAAACAGACAGACAGGCAATATCGTATAACAATATACTTTCATAAGCATTAAGTAAAAAAAATTGAAATTACAACCAGACACTTCAATTTCGTTTATTTGTATAGATAAGTTTTTTGTATACCTTTGTGTATATAAAATTACATCAAACCAAAACAACTGAATTTAATGTAAAGGATTTATCTACAGACCACATCCTTTAATTTAAAATCCACTCACTCTATCAAAAGTTATTACCATTTATTTATAGTTCATATGTTGAGGTAATATTTTCGTCTTTACTTCATTATCATCCATCCACTCCATCAAATGTTATTACAATTTAAAGTTATGTTACTTTTAACCGCGGGTGGAACCGCGGGGCGCAGTTCCATAATATTTATACTAAGGGATCAACTCGACGATTTATATAGCAGCTCCCTAGTTCACGGATGTCATTAGGATAAATCTTCCTCACATTGATATACACATAGCCATTCCCGTCTAAGTGCTAGCTGTCTTATTTCAACTTGAGATAGTTTTATTACGGAAGAACGCATTCGTTTCAGGCTTCAGAGTATTACTAAACTTTCTATTCTAAGTGCTAAGAAATTATAAAAATATTTGTTTTTAGGTACATTTTACTATCATTACTGTCATATACACTTTTATCGTCTATACCACTTAAATTACATTTTATACTAAACTATGTTTTTCATTTTATTACATTTAGTTACTTGTCAGTATGGTTCAAACATAAATTTAGGGCATCTAATGTCTTCATAATTAATTATATTAATCGCTCCTGAATAGGATTTTTTCACCGGTATAGTATAGATTGTTATGGGGGTAATATAAAAAGCGAGGCATGTCAAAGTGCCAAGTAAGTAAAAAGAAAATTCAAGCGAGAAAAGGCCGAAGAAAGTACATTTAAAATAAAGTACTGGAAATTTGCTCTCGTAGACATCAAAGGCTCTCAATAAATTCCACTTATTTTAACAGTCGCTACGGTGAGGCACATCTGTTTCTAATAAACTAGACTGAATAAATAAAACGTGTCACCATCGCTCATATTTATAGCACCGAGCTTTTTAACGTAAATTAGTTAGGCTAACATTAGTACAAAATATAATATGAAGGTATTAATTAGAAGGGGCGGCTTAGTTTATGCGAAAATATGTTATTTATAAATATTTGGCTTATTTGTTAACTTCTGTTACTCGTTATGTTACGAGGTGAGTATTTTAAATATTTTTATGCACATAAGATCAGTATTTTATAACTTTTAAGACAACATTTAGTTCATATATTTATCTTCAATTATGACATGTTTAATTTTTATATCACTTAATAACTAAAGTTAAACCTTATGACTTTTTAAAATTAATCATCAATCAAAATTAAAATATTTAACTGTCGTATACAAATTTTAGCAGAATTTCGCCACAAAATTTATCAATATATATAAGTAATATCATAAACATTTTTAAATAAATTTTACTTTTGACTATGGATTATACTCAGTATATTACAGCATCAAAGTTAAGCCGTTAAGTGTAAATATAAAGAATGTGCATCAAACAAAACAAGGACAAAAGCTTCGAGCCAACTCTTTGTTCTCCAATCTCAAACATAATTCGCCGTCACTTTTACTGCATAATAAATTACAGAAGCACTCACTAATCTTAATTTTTCAACACCCGAGTAACTCTACATAGACTTTATTTTAGTCTAAAGGGTGTACGCGTTTCATCGCCTGTTATTTTAGTCCTTTCTACGGAACTCTTCCAAGAATGTTTATTTTTTCTGTCACGTACCTTCACCCCTATTACAACAAAGTGGTGCGTAGAAATAAAATAAATTCAATATAAGATTACTGTTTTTCTTAAGTAATAAAAATAAAGGTTATTTTGTTACGCTTTACTTTGCTTACATTAATATTAAATTCGTTGTTATTATTAATATCCGGTTCATACTTAATCTTGGTTGAAAAACCGACAGTACGTTGATTTTCTTGAATCTCTACATTCTCATATTTTCTCGCGGAGCTTTTAATACTTTGTTAATATTTTAAGATATTTAATGTTAAGATTTGCAAATTATAACGAAGGGTTAAAAAATTGCTACGTATTTGAGTAACATGTATTTTGATGGGTAATATTTTCTACGATATTATACTCATGTTTATGTCATGTTCAGTTTGTACTAATATAAAATTACGTCACGCAGAGGGTTTCGGATTAGTACTGTAGAAGGTAGAAGAATATTAAGCCATGAGGTAAGTAATGGTTGTTTTCAATAAATAAATAGAATTCAGGATGTTAAAATATATCTTTATGTCTTTTTATGTAATATATGTAAGTATTACGACTGTTATTTGTATGTAAACAACGGAGGTAAGTGGGTACTTACTACCGTCGTTTAGTTGCCAAAGATTTTAGTAGTTACATTTAACTAAGTCTTAATTCAATATCAGGGCCCCAAGGACTACTCGATTGAGATATAGATTAACCTACATTTCTATCTGGGACTTAGGTTAACTAATATTGCGAACTGTAAAGTTTCAAACCATTTATTATAACAAATCAATTAAGAAAAAAAGTCGATAAGGATATTTATAAGGTTTTTATTTGGAGAAATATTTAGTTTGCAAGCTGATCTGGTTAGATTGAGTTAGCCGCAAATTATTAGGATAAATCAGTTTTGTTTCTTTTTTTTCATTTTATAACACCATCCCATAGAAAAATTTAATAGATGAAACTGTAAACGTGGTTTACATTTATATATACCTGTACCTTGCAAACTCGGTCACCAATGTTATTTTTTTTAAATAGTAACAAATAAATTCTTATAGCTTTTTATTCCAAAACCCATATACGCAGGCATCTGTCACCACCGATCCAACAAACTTTTTCAACCAAAAAAAATAAAAATAAAACAAAGTGTTGATTTTCAAGTTTAATTATAAACAAGCTGGCCCTCATTCCAGCTACGTCTCCCGTTTTTAAATTAATCAATTTGCTTTCCCCCAAACATTTGACGTGACAAGGAGGTTAATTTCCAAGGATTGCGGCTAGGTGAAATTTTAATGAAGCTATCTCACGCCCGCTCTTAACGACCGATAAAAGATTTAACAGGTTCCCCATTCAGCGTCAGGGACATCAAAACAACGGACCCTCAATTTAGGTTAAGTGTTACCGAAATTTTGCTAAAATAAAATCTAAATAAGTACCAATGTTATTAAAATCATAAGTACGCTGCGATCAAGCGCAGGTTTGACAGTTTTTATAAGTAGGTGGAGTGAAAAAAAAATCAGTTTATGATCTAAAGTAATGTAGAGCAGAAGATCCTACAATTATGCTTTTAATTACTAGATAAAACGAATACTTACCTATACCTAATTTATTTTGTCATATCTTATTCGCATTGTAACATTAATTGTTTAGTATGAAGTATTTCTAACTTTTTAATTACTTTTAACTAAATCTGTTCACAATATTTTATGCTTCAATATTCTTATTCTACGTTAAAAAGAATAATGTTCGATGTACACAATTTATTATTTAAATTAAATTGTTTTTGTTTTCTTTCCAACCACATTTACCGAGCGTTTTCATTCATTTCCGCGGCTTCGTGAAAAGGAAAAATGAAAGCGCAAGAAAATGAGTTCAATAGCGCCTTTCTATTGCATAAATCTGAAAGCTGTCTCTAATTGAATATTCCCTTTGCGTAATGCCGTCTTATTCCACCCTTTTAAAATAAAATATAGGCTGAAAGCGAAACATGTAAATTTTATCGTGTCTGGGCACGGCCGCCCGCCGGGACTTGCTCAGATTTTTTACCAGCCAAGGTAAGGAAGAAACTTGGCTCGTATTTTCCGCTAAAAGTTCCCCTATTCCAATGTTCGTCGAAATACTTTTGACTTACGGAGCGAGTTATAGAAATACGGCGCATTGTGCGGATTTGGAAGGAACTAACAAATCATGTCGAATGCCCGAGATTTTTTCAAATAGTTTTGTGAATAGGTCGGTGATAATTCTTTATGAGCTTGTATAACATCCTTGAATGTTTGTTATGAAAATATGTTTCAATGATATTTCCTTTAATAATAAAAACTTTGGCATCTAATATGGTATATGTTACAAAAACTCCATGTGGACTGTTCAATTTTCCTTCTGGGCAGCTCTTGTGTCTCACCGCTTAAGAACAACTGTTAACGCTAGACTATACCTTTATATTACACCAAAATAATATAAAAAATAAAAAGAAATATTGAAGGTACCTAACGTAAAATTGAATTAGCTTACCACTTTTTAACTTGGCAATGTGGGTGTAAAACAACCAAATAAAGTTTCGTTCTAGCGTTGGCGTTGCCAATAACACGATTAAATATTCATCACGGGCAACAGTTAGAAAAATCTTACTTAGAATTGATATACTCAGTAGCCTTTCCTCGGAAGCCCGAAAATAGCCCCGAAATTTACGTTATGAAATGAAATTTTAACATTCTTAATAAAACCGCTTATTTAATACATTAAAATATATTAAATTTAATAACAACTGGGTCTGACACTAAAAAGTAAAAATACCTACAGTGCGTGTATCAATGTTACGAGCACACAACACTCACATTACACAAAAAGTAAAACTATTACAGAACAAAACATTACTTACAAATTATAAGATTTGTACATATTAATACATATCCATAAATCGATAACAAATAAATATAATTTGGTAACGTAACGCTTCAGTATAACCGTTCGTAAGCGTTTTAATTTGGTTAAGGAAAACTCACTTCTAAAGATACAAAATAGACACGAATTCAAAAATGCTAAATAGACACGATTTCAAAAAAATACAAAATAGACACGAATTCAAAAAATGCTAAATAGACACGATTTCAAAAAATACAAAATAGATACGAATTCAAAAAATGTAAAAAAGACACGATTTCAAAAAATACAAAATAGACACGAATTCAAAAAATGCTAAATAGACACGATTTCAAAAAATACAAAATAGACACGAGTTCAAAAAATGCAAAAAAGACACGATTTCAAAAAATACAAAATAGACACGAGTTCAAAAAACGCTAAATAGACACGATTTCAAAAAATACGAAATAGATACGAGTTTAAATATTTAAAAAAAAAAATAGTATAACTATAACGAAATTCTCAAAGCTTGCTTTACCTACAGATGATGCTGCGAGTCGAGTCAGACCGCCGTGGGTAGTGGTTTGCCTTTCACTCGTAATGTTATTATCACGGCGCCTACGTCGGCCGGATTATATTACTGTTACTAATTGTTTTCTAGAGAAATATTAAAGCTTCTTGTACGATTGCAATCTCCGCCTTGCGATAGTCTTGATTCGTTTTGCAATTGCAGTTGGTCCGACCTTAGTAAAAATATTGTTATGTGTTGACTGTGATATCTCCTCGCCGAACTTTCGTTCTGTTTTGGATTAGAGGTTGTCAACGAGACTTATCTTCAGGGTATCATGGCCATCATGTTTTGAGGACTCTTGGTTTATCTCCTGATGATATCAAATCATCAATTACGTCGTTGCCTTTAAAATATAACCGGATCGCGTGTAAGTTTACTATTTCTATTACATAAATGCACACACACTAATAAAATATTATTATTTTATACTATTATTAGTATCTAGAATTCTAGATACTTACATAATACATATTTCATTAAGTGGATTACTCTTCCTTTTGATGAGATAGCGAACGAAATTAATGAAGATGATAACCACATTCACGAAATAATACGATTTTCATTAATCACTGATCATAAATTTGTTCACTTCTGAGATGTATTACCAAAAGGAACAGTTAGTAAAGTAATTGAATACTACAAGAATATTTGATTTTGATTGAACAGGACGCTAAATGCGATCCCCGAAGGTTAACAAACGTGTGATGAAACAACCCTTTGACATTCAACTAGTAATAGAACAGACTTGGGGGACTAAAAGACTCATCCACGAATCCAAAGTCAAATAATTTTCTTATTAAACACAAAAGGGGTCCAACTCTAAAAGAATCTAAAAATGTTTTGTTTCTTACAACTGATTTAAATCAAATTATGTAGAATACCATAAAAGGCATTATAATGAATTCGTGTAAAAGTTCAGCAGAAAGATCAGCAGAAAAGGTTTTGTACAAAAATCTTGATAATGTCCGTTCTATAGACCTACATACGCTTTGGAACAAACCATTGAATATATTCATAGTATGATATTTAATACGGCGTAGAGCGTGCCAACAATGAACGCATGGCTTCCGATGATAAGGCAGCTGCCGGTGCCGTAACACGTAAAGGTGGTGACTTCCCGCGAAGGTTTTATGAAAGTAAATTGGCATACGAGATCGCTGACGATGAGGCAACTATGGTGACATTTCAACTCAATAAGTAGCTTAAAGTAAACAGTGTGCTCAATCCGGAGGATATGATTTTAAAATCATTTAAGGGTTTAGGATTATATCCTGAAACATACATGACTGAGAAAACTAAAAAAAATCTTCAAAGATGTGCCAAATCTACCAATTCACACTTGGCTGACGGCGATGGTCTATGGCCCTCTTCTGGAAGAGGAGATTCGTGCCCAGCAGTGGATGAGTAATAAGTTGTAACAAGTTAGGAATTGCACAAAAAAAATATACCATTCATAACAAAGAATGCGAAACACTAAATAGAGATCCTTATTGCGCTGAACGAATCTTCATGAGTGTTGAGATACCTTCCAACTTTAACTAATATAGGCAAAAAAAATCTTATATCTATATCAAAGACAATGTTCAGAGAAAGAAAGCAAACGACAATTAATAGGGGCATGTGCACAAAACTTATGAATAAATAATTCTCCTTAATTCTTTTGATTTAACTGTAATAGGGTATAAATCTGATATTTAACCGAGCCAATTAAACAACCACAGCTGGTAATCACTATAATATTTGTCTGCGTAATGGAGTCCATACAGCGCAACCGGATACGGGGTAAATAGCAGCCGCCGCTTTTTGTAAATAACCAACAATAGAATAATGAGGTATTACAAACAGTTCAACATCTGTCACATTGTGTGTGCGTTACATTTTATCTGTGGTTTGGATGTACAGCTTGCAGGAAATACTAAGCCTTAGTACGTAGTTTGGAACACAATTTAAGAACTATCCGATCAAATTTTGGAGGAAAAATACTGTGATTTCTAAAATACTGTAATGGTAATAGATAAGTAATTTATAAAAAAATATATAACTATCATAGGCTACAGGTTACGTACAGATTAACAGGCAACTTAAAAACCTAGACATTCAAGCAATTAATTAAGTTATTCCGTTGAGAAAACTTTACCAGTAAAAACACTTTTTGAATTAAAAAAAAAGAAACATTAAATAAAAAAAATATTTATTGATGTATTTTAATTAAAAAAAATGTTTATTGTTGTCCAAATATGTTATATGATTTTTTTGGCTTATACGGCCTTGTGTACCTTCCAAAGAGCTAAAGGGCACCCAAAGCGACCTGATGACAAGAAAAAGTTAAGATATCAGGTTCACAGGGCAAGGTATCGGCCAGATTGGCGCCAACCGAAGGGAGCCCTTTGTTGACACTACAATATACAATGACTCAGTATTAAGATTTTTCGGTCATCTACATTGTAGGTCCATGGACAAGGCACCTCTCATTTTTCATTTGGGTGTAAAAATAAATTTTGCTTTACGATAAAAAATATACAAAAGACAAGCATAAGAGGAGTTCATAATTATTTCAAAAAATCCTTAACCACACTAGGCCAAAGATAGCAGATAATGATCCTCTTCGTTCTAATACCTCCTCCCGGGTAGTGGAACTAATTGCTGTATCATGGCAACAATCTAGAAACACGGTCGTGTTTCAAAGCCAATGTTTGGAACCGCACGTGTGTATATTTACAGGAACCATTTGG
>DWPV01003425.1:0-15241 GCA_018251915.1 Urbanus proteus proteus | reverse complement strand
TGGGGCAATGCGTTCTGAACATTCCAGATAGCGTTCCTTCGGAGAACATGGATTCTTCCTCCCATAGAAGATTAAACCTAGACCTCTATGTAGGTGTGCCATTAAATACACCGGAGGTTAATGAAAATGGTTAACCGTTAACGCGATTATTTACACTCGTAAAGTAGGGCAAACGAGAATACTTTAAGTACAATTCGTAACACAATTTTTAAAACACAGATGAAACCGCGTGACATAACTAGTAGGTACCTACCGAAAACAAAACTATAAAATAAATGACCCATCGCAACCTTCAGGTAAAACAGGCTTTGAAAAATGTCACTCCATGATGAGCAAAAATGAAATAAAACACCCATCGTATTGACCAATGCCGGTTATTTACATTGTAATATACTTGCAAATATATTGGTGGTTCTTTTTACTTTTTGTAAAGTCTAACTGTTATATCCATAGTATGGTAGTAGTCCATTAGTCTTTTAAATTCCACTACCGAACATAGGCGTCCCCAAAGGGGACTGTTTCCAAGAATCACCAAGGAAGACATTATTTAGTACTTAGTCGCCTCCTACAAGTACCTAATACATAGATGGGAAGAAGGAATGGTGCTATTCAGGATAATGCAGGTACATCTTGACGGCAAGGTCACATATTCACAATAAACAACTAATCAGTTTGTATATACGCTACACACTGGACATAATGTCTAGTCTAGTACGCTAGACATAATTACTAGATATGTAATTACATGATATGTTATATGTATGTACATATTAACTTAAATGGAATATGAATGCTTATTAAATCTCGCAACTCGCTACCGACTTCATTGTTTAAAGTATGTCATGATCAAAAACCGAATAGTTGCATACATGAAGCAAATACAAGTTTATTTTTTTATCATGATCTATTTTATATGTAGGTATTATTTATGTATCGAGCGGCAGACTGGTTTAACCGATCTCAAGTAATTTTTGATAGAACATAGTAGGTAACTATGGATAGTAGTATGAAACACAACTCAGCAAACAAGTCGCTGAGTGGACGTGGTCGTTA
Organism: Urbanus proteus proteus; assembly: GCA_018251915.1. NCBI lineage: Eukaryota > Metazoa > Arthropoda > Insecta > Lepidoptera > Hesperiidae > Urbanus > Urbanus proteus. Next base: position 14,188 of record DWPV01003425.1, on the reverse strand, counting down.
CAACATTCGTTTTAAATCAGTTTAACGTACGAATTACTTGTTGATAAGCGTCAAGTCTGAAAGAAAATGTTTAAGTTGTAAATTGCTCTACAATCTATAGAATCACTGATAAGGTAAGAATTAATTTATTTGTAAATTGCCATTGTGTATAAAAAAAACTATTTTTCGGGAAAATGTATTTACTCGTACTGGTACTAATTAGCATACTAGTCTTTTATGCCCCAATTGTTTTTGTTAAAAAAATCATAAAGGCAAAAGTAAACCAAACATTTATATGCTTTAAAGCAAAAGTAGACTATTACACCTATCGTAATATATAGATAAATTCAAATCTGGGTTGAAATGGAGTAATTACTAGGTCTAAAATATGGTCAATTTACGTAACAATATTTTAAAATTTTAGTAAATATTATTTTTTGATCTTGTGCTTATTTTTATAACATGGGATGTTTTAAGTTTACAATGTCATAACATCGTCATAATTATAATATTATCAACGTATAGTAAGGAATATAATATTAATATACATCTATAAATATATTAATTATCATTTGATGATAAAACATTTTGTTAGTTATGTTATATTGCTAATAATACAGATTTTGAAGAATGTTTTGCTAGTAATATTAATAAATTACACTTTAACATTATTACGGCCATGTCAAATGAAATTAGGGTTATCGAGTATAATCCGAGAACCGGTTTAAAATACGGCGGGGTAATGTAACATAGCATAACTCTTATATAATATTAAATAACCTAATCACCTTATTAACGGGTATATAGGTGCCTGTAGGCTCGTGATTGCGTATTTAGTTATGACATAAAAAGTATAAACTATGTAGAGTCCAGTTGAGTAGAGCGAATTGAACATAATATTATATTTATTTAAAAATATTCTCATAATCATATTATTTTAATTTAATAAAATTATTGGCATTAACAGAAATATAACATTTAACGTGTTACAATAGGATAAGTTGTAGTTTCTCGAAGTTATTATTGATATACCTAAACAATATAGACAGCAGGGGTTTTAATCCCTTTTTTTCTAAAGGTTCATCTTATTAAATAAAAGAAATGTACTGAATAAGTATCAGGATATATCTGACATATGTCCAAACATTAAACAGTGTTAAATGTAGTTCAATGCTACCGCTCCATTACTAATTATAACACTTGTATCTACGCCTGGCTTGAAAAAAATGAATAGTTAATGAAATATATAACTGTCAATATAATTAATTACAAATCTTGTGGTGCATATTAATATCATATCTCTAACGTTGTAAGCTTTCCTTATTTCATACAACCGCAAACCATTAACATTTCAAAACCACGATGACAACTTCTAACGTTGAATGGCGTAAGATTTCGCTCTTTAAAACAGGTTTCAATTCATTCTAAACGATTTTATTTTATTTTTTTAGTTAATTAAGATTTGATTCAAATGAACTTTTCTAGTTCTGAAGATTGTAAATCAATAATTGCTTGAAATAACCATACACTTACAACATTCCATAATATCTACATTTTTTGTTATATTTTCTGAATTCTTGATAAATGTATAAATGGGTCATTTTCAACACTTGCCATCACTAAATTAAAATAAAATTCACTTAAACATGGATGGTACAACATTTCTACGATGTCCTCTATCTCTATTCTATTCGCTTCAGTTACATGAAAAGAGATGTGTTCTATTTAAAAAACTCTGTCTTGTTCCTGCTATCTAACTATCTGCTATCGGCTCACATGCACCACATCTATTGTGGTAAAAATATGTTAATTTACGGAATAAATTATTTGTATTCCTAACATCCAACATCTTCTTTTTCATCAGGTTTCACAAAAAAGTAACAATCATCCATTCTCTGAAACTTTCGTATTAAAAATATTAATATCAGTATAATAATATAGTTAAGAACAAGATAACATATAAATATTATAAATATGTATCTATTTATTTAATTTTTGAATTTTCAGATGCGGCTGTTACTATGGTGCCTGACGGCTCAACTTTGTGCGACGGTCGTATTGAGTTATGAGACTCCGAAGAAAGTGCAAGGCACTTTGTACCGATGGAAACAAATCGATTTCGATTATCCCACAACCGATGAAAGAGAGGCAGCAATCAATAATGGGTAAATATACAGGTGATAATTGACTGTACACGCAAATTTACTTAAGATTTCATGGTCGATAGCCAATTACTTTAAAAGATTTTGGACGTAATAAAAATGTTATCGACCGCATGAGGAAAATTATTTAATTTTTATCTAGTATCAATAAACTAGTACGGAATAGTAGGCATGCAACAGACAGTCCAATTTTGTTTAAATTAAGATATAGAGCTTTAGATATGCAAATATATCCACAATTATCCTCTACGCAGGCAATTCATTCAACGTAATGTGATACCGCTTGGAATTGAGCGTTGGAAAAACCGCGTTTTTGTGAGCACTCCGCGATGGAAGAAGGGCGTCCCGGCCAGCCTGTCCGCTCTACCTACCGTTGGAACGGTGGAGTCACCGCCGTTAGCTCCATATCCTAGCTGGGACTGGCACAATGCAGGTATTCCCCGTTTGTAATGTTTATATCTTGACACGGATAATAGCCACGTGCAAATACTCACGTAATGTAGGTTGTAAGTAAAATAGTTGTAGCGTTAGTATTTGTAAGTACCTACCTAGTAGTTAGCTGCTTGTAACTTATTATAATAACAATTTTCTATGGTATTATGGTAAAACAATCTTTACTGAGAAGTACAATTACTGAGAAATACGATATATACGAAACTATTACATCTATATGGGAGAGCCCACGAGAGATTTGCGATTGCGAGACCCACTGCGAGTTGCCGATATTTATATTTAACTAGCGACCAGCCCCGGCTCTGCACGGGTGCAATGCTGATACTAAATATACTACAGAATAAACTGATGTTATAATCCATATAAACCTTCCTCTTCAATCACTCTATCTTTTAAAAAAACCGCATCAAAATCGTAAGTTGCGTAGTTTTAAAGATTTAAGCATACATAGGGATATAGGGACAGAGAAAGCGACTTTGTTTTTTACTATGTAGTGATGTAGTAAAATTATTTACTTAATTGGATAGAAGATACTAAATCGAACGTTTTACTATGATAGTACAATTTATTGACTTAAAATATTTGTTGTTTTACCAGATAACTGTACCGGCTTCACATCAGTTTTTCGGATGAACATTGACCACTGCGGAGTCATGTGGGTTCTAGATTCTGGTCAAGTAGAGGCCTTCGAATCCCCGCGACAAATATGTCCACCAACACTCTTCGCGATAGACTTGGAGACAGATACAGTCATCAGACGCTTTCCGATACCAGAACGATTTGTACTACAAAACTCTCTCATAACTAACCTCGTAGTGGATTCCAGAGATGCCCGTTGCAGAGACCTTCATGTCTACATAGCTGATGCTTGGCGGTTCGGACTCATAGTATTCAGACATTCTGATGCCGCATTTTGGCGATTTAGTCATTACACCTTTTACCCGGAGCCTTTAATGTCTAATTACACGCTACATGGTCTCAATTACCAGTGGTCTGATGGTCTATTTGGGATGTCGTTGGGCAAACTTCATCTTGGAGATCGGCCGATGTACTACCATTCGATGTCGAGTTCTTTAGAATTTTACGTGAACACGTCGGTCATTCGTGATCCCACGCGAGTTGATAACGCTGTGAGCGAGTTCAAGCTGCTTGGTGAGAGCCGTGGCCCAGCGGGGCAGGTGTCCGCCGCAGCCATTGACCGCAACGGTGTCATGTTCTTCAATCTTATTTCGCAAGATAGTATCGGATGTTGGAATACACGTAAAGAGTATAAAAACGCCAATTTAGGTATAGTCGCACAAAGCAACAAAATTTTAGTATTCCCCAACGATTTAAGAATTGACCACGAACCACAGCAAGTAGTATGGATAATAGTAAATAAGCTGCCTATGTATCAGTTCAATTTAATAAATCCAAACGAGTTTAATTATCGTGTTATGTACATTGATCCAGTAACGGCAGTTGAAGGCACTGTATGTGAACCATGCCCTAATGTACAGCCTAACTATTATAATTATTAATCGCTAATAAAAAATTTTGTACCCACCATAATTATTGTTTTATTTCTTATACATTTCGAATTAAAGTTTTAATCTTCACCTGCATTTTCATACAAACCTAATAATTTATCACAAACATGATGATCACTTTTAAATATGTATGTTTGTATTTCATATTTTAATAGTGGTAGTTAAAAAAGCGGTGAATTAAAAATAAAAACATAATGTTTTTCTTTTAACTCCGACCATCGTAAGTGAAAGGTAATATAATATACCAAATTTTAATCGAATTATAGTCATTTCGCATTGCTAGATAGTTGTCAATGACCCAAGGATCTCCGATCGGCTAGGACCGTTGAGCTCGAGGAGGACATAGGTTCCCTCTGCGTGTTCTACCGGCTTAACAATCTGACTGATTTGCGCGATCCTTCCTTCTTCTTCCTTCCTTCTTCCTGAAGTATTCTCGCTATACAAAGCGCTATACAAAGCCGGCGGTACTATGACGACTCCTCTGGTGTTGCAAATGTCGGCGAAGGTGACTGCTTCCCATCAGGTGGCCCCGTTGCCTGTCCGTTAGGTTATAAATGAAAAAAATATATAGATTTAATGTGATGATCAAAACGATAATTAAACAAACACACAAACTACGTTTTTTATAATTTATGCTTTATTAACCCTGAGATTACTATTCTGGTTTCATTGTGCAGATATTTCGCTTGTATCCGATACTGTATCTTCTTTGTTTTTTTGTAATTGAACATTTTCGGTCGTGCGACTTTTTATCTTATCAGGGAGACACTTTAAACTTTCAGCAGATCCCAACTTTTTATCAGTACAACATGATTTATTCTGACTTTTTAACCGGCATGCAGTATTTATGGCTTTACATTTGATATCTTTACTTTTAACATTTTTCTCGGAGGTGCAAACTTTAGGTATTTGTAAAATATTATTGTCTGGTTCTTTGCTTATATCTTGTTGCATTGACTGATCATCATTAATGTCCATCTCAATGGTTTTAGTTTGGCGTGATACTTCATAACTTATACAATTTTGACATTCTATACTTTCGACTAGATTGCAATTTTTTTCAGATTGAGTTTTAATGAAAGTATTTTTCACTTGAATTAAATCATGTTCTGAGGTAGTCCGACATAAATCAGACGATTTTTTCATAAATATCTGCGGGTAATCAGTTAAGTAAGAAGCAACCTTACTTTGACTGGTTCCAATATCCGGGGGAGTATCTGTGTCATCATTGGCTACTGCAGTACATTTTAGCACGTCTAATCTGTTGACTATTGTTTGTGAACTAGAATTGAAGAGTTTGGCTGAACCTGGCTCTTCCTTTTTTAAATAGGCAGCAATCCGCAATAACATCAAGCCGAACTGTTCTAGAATGCGATCGGTATCGGGCGGTAAGGCAACTTCGCTTCCAAACCAGTCCTCATATGTGCCTATATCTGATATTGTTCTGTTAGAAGTAACGGACAGAGGGCACACCATATCAAGACTAGCTGTCATATCTTCAATACTATCAACCGGCACTTGTGTCATACTTTTGATGGTTTGATTCGACATTGCATTAAACTTGTGCACAGAAGAATTTCTTTCTCCGTAACTGTAAAGAGAAATAATAAGCGTGTATTTAAAACAATTATATGTAATATTTTTTTATATTCAGATAATTTTTAGATCTTTATTTCAAATTTGGCTTAGATTAAGTACAAGCTACGTTTTTTATGTTTTGTCTAGACACAGAATGCTCGACCGTAAAGTCAGAACAGAATATCTGTCGCCCCCTTAACCACCTCGGTGATCGTATACGATTTTTAGAAGGGATTACTAGTCAACTAGTGTTAAACAACTGGCTATTTATAAATAGGTGTGATTATACCGCCGGTGCACACCACTACTTTGTATAGTAGTAACCGACCAATACGAGTACAACAGACAGACGTCCGCCACTTTAGTAACTACAATATATTGGAGCTATGCTCTAAATTGGCACCTATAGTTTAGTTACTTTTTCATTCAATTTTAATATTCTACGTAATATAATGTAATTATAAAAAAATATCACATATCAGGCACCCCAACCCATTGAGATCTAGTTTGCGCAAAGACCTTCACTTTCAAAACACAACCATGAACTACGAAAGCCTCGGAGGTTAAGAATTCCCTATCATGTAACGGAAGGAAGTATCCATATTTTTTATGATATTACCTAACTAGAGGTCATCCGTGATATATTCGACCACACCCAGCGAACCATTACAATCTACACAGGCCGCAGGGCAATGTGTGCTATGATAAATGGAATATACATATTTAAATATTCAAGAAAAATAACCTTTTCAATATAACACGTTTGTAGAACACAATAAAAACTTAAATAATAATTCTATGCTCTCACGACTTGACAGTGTAAATTATTAGTTATCTTTTCTTTATTTTTGTATTTAATATATGATTAAAATTAATGTTGCCCAGCAGAAAGGTTGTTTAAAATTGATTACATTTTTTATCGTACCTGAACAGAAACAGACAAGGCCCAAAGAGACTTAATAAAAACGTGTCAAAAATATATGAAATGAAACTTACAGGCTGGAAATTAATTTTCTTCTTAATTCACCTTCACCTTGCAAAGACTTTGTTCTTCGTCTGCGCACAGCTAACTCTAGACCATAATCATGGTCGTTTGCAGGGAGAACGGCTGGGAATGTTTTGAACGCTGCCGTCAGTTTCAATGCATGGTAATAGCTACAAAAAAAAAATTAGGTGAATAATCCATTAACATAGCAATAGACTTATCCAATTTTCTAACGATACGTTTTCTTTAGAAATAGGGCACAAAACGAGCTTTCAATCACGCTGATAGAAACCGCCCTGGAAAAATATTGTTTATTAACCCTGAGTTCTTTCTCAGGTCAGCTATAAATGCATTGCTACCCGAGAAAATTAAACTGAATAGCGATGATTAAATTTAATTGCTCTTATGGCACACCCTTCAATTCTAAACCCAACGGCACTTTAAACTCTTGTTAAAATCAGAAGTTTGCTGAACGTACCTTCTAAGAACTACGAAGGATTTTTCAACCATTGACATACAAAAACAATACGATCTCAATAAATACCTGAAAACAAGCAGCCACATATAAAAAGCCGGTGTGATGGAAGCTATCTTCACGATCAAGAACTTGATGCAAGGAGGCCTGGCGGGCCCCAATAGTACACAAGTCCCAAGACCAAGGGCCAAGGTCATCAGCTCACACAGCAACTTTCTGATTGCCGCTAATAGAAGCCAAGGAAGTACTAAGGCGGGACGCTCTTCCTGTATGAAGTTCACAAAAATTAATTGTAAACAAAAATATTATTTTATTTCAGTATTGTCTTTTTACCATTGCTTAGGTCAAATTCAAACCTACATCTGACTTATCGTAACATATAAACTATTCGTTCTTAAATATCCATATAATAGCAAAAAGTGTAAAAGCAGTTGTATTTGAACCGAATCAAATCGCAATCCCGTTCACTAATCAAACCGATATAGAGATTACTTTACAAATCTCTAAATAATACTATCTCCTTACAGAAATAAGAAAGTTCCAGTAAAAACTAACGTTGGATCGAATAAATAAAAATACGTTAATTTCACGAAAGTGTGAAAATATTAAAGTAGAAAGAAAGAGCTCTACCTACCTATATATGTATTTATTCTAGGTGCAAGCATGTTGATAGCAGAGTCGCTGTCGAAAGTATATCAATATGCTGGCAATGTAGCGAATTGGCTAACAAGTAAACATGTATAAGACTTAAAGATTTCTCAGCATTTCACGTACAAGTTGTACAATTTTAGTTTTCTTAAGGTTCAAGTAAAAGTTGAATATAAAGTTGGTGGAATATAGAGGAAACTAAGATGATATTATTTAAAGCTTACATACATTTATTTATTTACCTGCTTGATACCTTAAAGTTCACCACATAAATTACATTGAATTAATAACTCATTCTAAGCCAATTCATGCCAAACTCGCATATGGCGCAAGTACCCAAATTTCCATCACAGATATCCATAAAAGTGAATGCCATGTACGTAAACATTTGACTAATATACATAGGTACTAATGAGGCATTTAAAATGAATGATACAGGTGCTTGTATCTAATGTATCACCATTTTGCGGTAACCATGATTCACAGTACCAGGAAAACAGGATACAGCAGTACGATGTAAGAGGCAAGGTACACGTAGACGGTGAAGCACTGTACCAGGATCACGCCGGATATCATAGTTCGTAATACGCGCTGGACGGGTCGCGTTAACTCCTCTGGCATGCGCATTTGCCATACCTGAACACAGATTATAATTAAATAATAATCAACAGCAATAATCTCCACCAACACGCAATGCAGCAGCGTGGTGGAGAACACTCCAAGCCTGTCTCAGTTGTGGGGGAGAACCCGTGCCCAACAGTGGGATATAAAAAGGGTTGCGGCAATAATTAACAGTGTTGATTGTAATCCACCTGATGTTAAACGACTCTGCCATGGACGTCAGTAAACTGAAATCAACTCCAAATAAGACTAAATTCCTAGCTGAAGTCGGCCACCGATGCATTGCTACACTCGTGGACTAAGTTGGAATGCCTCAGATATGTTAAAGTTATAGATTACAGATAGTTATATTAGATATCCACATTACCACATCTTCTATCCCGGACAAACCAGCGTTTTATACTGCAGTTATAACGCCAAAATACCAATGGCGTCGGTGCCTTCGATGTTGTACCACAAAGAGTCTATCACCTTTAAATGTACCTATCAATTAATTATTGAACTTAGAACTTTATAAAATCCAGTAAATTGTTTCAGTTTTAAAGAATTAAAATACAACGTAAATATTATTATTAATAGCTACATGCACAAAGCACACGTGTGTGAAACGAATAGTAAATCTTTCAGCGATCGAGTTTCTGACAGCACCTGTTTTAAGTTAGCGTTCACTTTGAAGAGTGTGGCGTCGAAGATGGTTCGCAAGAGACCCAGTAGAGTCCACAGACAGACTTCGGACTGCAAGTCCATGCCGACGTAGGAAAGGATGTTTATCATTTTTTATTTTATAAATTAAGACGGTGTGGCTTTATTGTTTAAACTACATTTTCTTGTTAGTGCTGTTGGTTTTGCGATACATAATAATTTGTTAATAGCTTCACAATGCAGGTGATGTAAGTCAGGTGTCAAATTTGAAGACATTTTGGCTTTATTTGGATATATAACTGTATTTTATCTATGAATGAGTTTATTACATAAAAACAAAAAAGGTCAAATCTACGAGTACCTATATACAGTCCTACATAATTCCTATATGAGATTTTGGCACGTTTTTATAATTCCCTTTTTATATTGTTTAAGTAAATAGAGTACATTTACAAGTATATATCTCGTAATTTCGTTTAAAATTATATAAACTGAAGATATAATGAAAATTAAAACTTTGTAGTAGCGACGTTACGGAAGTTTGTATTAATTCAATGAACACGAAGTAGGCATATCTACTTTGGATAGTATTTATTTACAAACGTACATAATTATTCACTATGTTAAATTAATAAAATTTAGATTAAAATAAATATTTTTATCCTTGGGATTTGTCTTAAATGCATACAGGTAATCTGTGCATATAATAATGAAGGTAGATTTATTCAGTAAATATTTATTTCATTGAGGCTGAAACTGAAGTCACGATGAACCGTAACGACGTTGAGAGTAAACAGTTTAGAGGAACTGCGTCGTTCACGCGGGCTAAGGACAGAGGCAGACAGACGTCGGTCGACTGGCGAGGCTACCGCGCGGTGTGTGCGCTCTCTAACCGAATTTTCCGCGACGCGACAAACTTTGTGCCTTTCCAATTATACCCCTAAATCACTTGTGTTTAAGTGTTCTGTGATCCGTTCCACTTGTGCACAGACAAGGTAAATATTGTCATAAATTAAACTTAATTCATTAATCGAAATGTCAATACTAACTGCTCTGTTTAATTATATATCGCATTCCGTATTAATTAAGAATGCGCCGATCCATCCAATGTTTATCTGCACGGACCTTGATTTGATTTTAGAATATATAATGTAGGTTACGTCCTTACCTTGAGCGGCATGCGTCGTGGGTTATTTTTATAATTCGATAAATACGCAGGATCTTTTTTCGTTTGGCAATTTGGCGTAAAAAATATCAGTATACCTACTCTTATTAAAATATTAACCAACGCCTGTACTATTGCGAGCTCTACCGTCATCACCGGCCTTAACATTTATTTTAGACGTTCTTTGAATTGACCAGAACTACCCATATAAGCCAGTGCGAGGCTTGTAGTTAGTTCTACTAGTCTTACATTGTTATCTTACCATGCCATGGCTCATATGGATAGACATAGGGGGTGGTTAAGTAGTTCTAGATATAAGCTTGGGTAATGATATTGAAGCTTTAAAGAGTCAGGTACTTTACGCCCATTATAAACTATAGTACGCCATTTACGTCACAATATTCCTCACGCATTGATTTCAAGCATTTAATAAAATGAATGATATTTATAGGTAACTTATAATATTATGAGTTATACCTAACTGCTATTTTAAAGTAAGTACCTATTTTCTTCAACGATAATACCGTAGCTAATTCACGCGTCTTAGTCATTCCGTGACAAAATAACTACTCGTACAATTTGCAAATAGTATTTTGGCGCTATTTTTGTTTCGCTAGTTTTCAATCCTACGAGCACAAGCACGAACGCCGTGACTATTTGTCCAATGCATTGAATAAAGACGCAGTAACGAAATAGACTCCTAACATGAAATACTTTTTCAATAAGATTAATTTAAGAGTGATCAAAAACACAGCGAACGCAATTAACATGAACTGATTTTTATCCACGGTGAGGGACTCGAACAAAATTTAGCTTTAGCGTAGCTCTACATAGCATTAAGAGTCTATGTTTTCTTTGTCATTGATACAAGACGGGAAACACTAGATGTGGGTAGCGGTAACATCAGTGTGGGAGAAGTAGCCCACGCTTGCCGTATCCATTAAACAATTAGTGACAGAAATAATCGATCGTTTGGGCGATTAGTCTCGCTTACTAAGTACAACGAACTATAATGAGTGTAAGGGACTTATCTAACCCTTTTACACGAGTATTTGAGACAATTTAGGCATTTGATTTAGAATTTGAAATTATTTACGTATATGATTTAAAATATTTTTACCAGTCATAATAATATCGTTTATCATTTATATAAATAAATTTAAATTAAACACATTGTTTTTCAATCGTTTCTTACGACCTCCTTTATTTGTTATAATATTTATAGACCAGTTTTGAAGCCTTTATGAAAGGTAAAAAGTGAAAAAAAAAATAGTAGAATGAAACATATCTATTGCAAAAGGAACAGAATATGACAAAAAAATATGACTTCCTATCCTCGGCTGTTTCTATCCTGATTTTTATTACCGTGCAATTAATCTTTAATGTTCATCTTATTTTATTCACATAACGGTATTGGTCATCACATCAATGTTCATTCTTCTAGGTACTAAAACAAACAAAACTTGTCCTCTTTTTTGTGTTCCGTTTTATTGTGTTCGTGTTACGAATGACATTTTATCAACGTTTATGACATGTTTTTGAAAAACATATTTTAAATTTTACCTACTAGGCTTCTTACTTAGGCTTTCAGAGGCTTGCAACCCTTCTGACTAACGTGTTTGTCGCACAACACGTTGAAAACCCTAGTTTAACATAAAATATAATGTATACTACACATACTACACATTTTTAAAGTAAGTAACGGGTTCTTTAAAACTTAGAGTTTTGTTGCGAGTATGTAAATATCTCAGTTTTTTATTACCGAACACCTCCCACGCAATTAATGCTTGTTTAAACTACCTATTCAAAGTCGAATCATTTCTACGAACACATTCTTACATATAGGGCTACCACATTTTTTTTAGATGCAAAGTTATTTTTATCGAAAAAAAAATCGTAAGTAAAAGTTTTTTTTTCAATGTTTCATTCCTAGACTTTAGACGTCGACCGTCATTTTATTCTACTAGGTACATACTTCATTATTTTTCTTACGATATATTTTTTGTCGACCTATGCTTATAAAAATAGTTACCCACGAAGATGAACATGAAGTTACTTTTCGGATTTCGGGAAAAGGGTCATCAGTACTCGCGACATCTAAGTTAGCGATGATAATGTGTTGGTTTTAATAGTACGAAACCAATACATTTTCTTTGTATTCGTTTTTCATTTCGTTTTTCATTTTCTTCGTTTTCGTCGTAAATTCTTTCCTATTTTCATAAATAAAATGTAGAACTAAAATATAATACAGTTGGCAACCATTCTACACATACATGTATAATACCTACCTACTTGTTATAGTAACAACGTATCGGGCTATACCTTATCGTTACTTAATAGAAATTTTATTATTTCCTGCATCGAACATTGTTCCAATCAGTTTTATGAATACAAGTGAACGTACTGCGAACAATTTAGTATGGCCTCTTTAAAATTTACAAATGGAACGGAAATAAAGTAACAGGAATGAGTACTAATTGGGCACTTAGCAATTTTACATATCCAAGCGATAACAAGTTGGGGTAATATCGGCACTGTGATAAAAATTGATGTTTTTTTAATAATGAAGTACCACAGAAAAAAGTATGCCGGTGACGCTACCAGAGTCGAATTATGAGAGATTAAATCTCCTTTTACCACTACCATATGACTGAATTTGCACGTTATTTTGGCCTTTTTAAATTGTCAACATCATACACTATGTCTCGTAGGTATATGATGCATGCAAAAAAACTCAGTCAGATTAGCCAGTAACTTGATCTACACGCTTTTACTTCAGCGCCGATATTCCCTAACTTACCTTAAAAACTGATCTTATAGTTTTTCCCCTTTTTCCATCTTAGTTGTTTTAGTATGTCACTAACAGAGAACTTTATACCAATTAGGTGTTAGTAGAACCTGTGGGCGGTAAGTAAAGTACGATAAGGCTAAGCTTGGACGTGAGAACACGCTTCTGTTCCTGAGTTCCCATAAAAGGGTATCTACGTATATGGAGGTGCTAACATAAACTCATCGGTTCACGTATCCATGTTTTACTATACTTTCTAATCCCTTAAAGTCTACACGACCACGTATTTTGGACAGATGTTCTAACATATGAATTTAGTATAGCACTCTTAATAGATACTGTTTACGAAGAAACAACCTTCTTTACTCTTCTGAAAATTTTCTTCTTTGCAACATAGTTTTGGAACATATTTTATTCAAGATTATAGCTCTGCAAAATCAATCCGATTGTATCCACGGCTAAATAATCTCGTAGTTTATTTTTTTACAATTTTCACGTCCACCCAAATTTTCCAAGACACTAACATTTTTAATACTATTGCTACTATTACTATTTAATACTATACTAATTAACACAATGAAATAAGCAAATTAAAATATAGGTATAAGACAGAAAGTAAGTTTTTCATATTTCTCATTTCTAAAAGTATTTGCTAAAAATAGAAGTGATCAATACTACTTGCATTACATGACCTATATGCAGTTTACTTCCAATTTGAACGATTAATTAGACAAGTTAGTCAAATTTGCACCAAGCTGTATCACTGTTAGAAGATCGTCATCGTCGATGAAGCAGCATTATATTCACTTTCAAATTGGAAAGTGGCAATCTGTCTGGCGACGAAATTGCTAAATATGTATAAATAATGTGTTAATTTTATACAAATGGTTCTGCGGTTATCGTGACAAATATCGCCGCTCACTATACTCTATTGACGACTAGATTTTTTTCCGCGACACCGCCAGCTTCGGTCTCACTTGTGACGACAAAACTATCTATGTGCAAAATTTCATCTTTTAAAAGTGACCAGCAGGTTTTGTGTGAAAGAGTAACAAACGTTTGCACTAACGCCTCTTATAACATTATTAAGATACTAGCTTTTGCCCGCAGCTTCGCTCACGTGGACTACTAAAATGGGATGAAGATTTTCTATGCATTAAAGC
>DWPV01003424.1:0-15241 GCA_018251915.1 Urbanus proteus proteus | reverse complement strand
GTGACATAAGTCCGCTCGCACGCGGAAAGGCGTGCGTAAAGTGCGGACTTAAGTCACAAAGTGCTATAAAGATATTTGTTAAATTGTACGGTACAATAGTTACCTTAACAGTTTTGAAGGGTTTTGTGTTCGTTTCCCAGGCAGTTAATTTTTAAAATCTGTAATAATAAACGGGCAAATAAATCATCTGGTTTTATCTCATTGCTGCAGCTAATGGACGCGTATGGATATTTTTAAGACATTTTTTATCTTAAATTGCTACTCATGTTCCTACCCGATATTTTCTTTAATATGCATTCCACATTATTATTACAAGATTAGACGCTAAGCTATGATATCTTGTTTTAAATTTTTACATTTTTAATTGAATAATTGTTTAGTTAACCAGAAGTATTTGGAATTGTAGGAAAATACTACAATGAGAGTCGGTTCGTTAACAACGAAGAGCCCTACAGACACATCTAGTTCTTTGAGGCGTCGAAAGCCGTCGGCCTTGGCCAGATTAATTATGTACATCCCGCATCTTAACCCATTTTCACTCTCGTTGTGTATCCGTCATGAAGTGGGTACCTCCTGGCTTTGTTACCCATGTAGTTGACTAGGGTGAAATCCTAAATACAAAAAGCTCATATTGAAATATAATGTATGCTGAATTATATTTCTAATTGAGAAACAATTAATAACAAATTTTTTGTTAAACATTATTAACAATTCAATTCCAATACTTATGATTATCCGATCTGATTAAATATTTAAAAAAATGAAATTTCAATTTAATAAAATGTTATTGAACAATTATAAATATGTTCAACGAAGACTTTAACTTTTAAAAACTGAAATTATGATTTTTCGTTATTTAAATAATGTAATATTCAAAATATTTAAAAATCTACTTATACAATGGTATTTATTCGTATATATTATTACTTAGGTCAAAATCGTACACGTATCACTATGCGTATATATGCGCTGGCAATACACAGAGAATGTAAAAAAACCACTTTTAATTTCCACAAAAATATGCACAAATAATGAGAAACGATCATAATTGTCAGAATGTGTAAAATTACAGTTGGGATGAAAGTTCGTTATCTGTTAAGAACACTCACATATGTGTGTTGGATTTAGGCTCTTTGATGTCAAGAGTGGTAACGACCTAGGTCACATTGATTGTGTACACTCCGCATCTTAACCCATTTTGCGACTGTGTTCTTAATTCATTACTGACGCCTGTAGTGATTCTCAAACGGAAAAATACATTTTGAAAATCTGCTTAGGTTTAGTTTTATCACCAGTGGACATTGTAATCAACTCAAAATAAGATGTTAGGTACTAAAGTACCTTTAGATTCATAAGATTTATAAGGTAAGAAGATTTGTGATCGAGCTAAAGGCGTGACTAGCTGTGAGGCTTAAATTGAAACGTTTCATATAAGTAACTTTTCCTTACCATACTCCTTAAACCAGAATACAACAAATATCCTGACGATGGTTCCACTGGAGACGAAATAAACGAAGCCATATCGGAGTTAAAAATTTAAACCAGAACATACATTTAGACAGTTTCCATATAAAAAAGTAACATTGAAATAAATGTACAAAGTACGTACCTAAAGTAGGTACGTACTGCCCTTTAAGTGTTGTACAGCCTTTTAAATGTTGATGATGATGTTTTAGTCATGTCTGGAATACAATATTGATTACTAGTAAATAAATTTACTTAAAGTTTTCCATTAGTAACTACACAGTTAACTTAGCAATTATTTACTACAAGTTATAATACAATCAATTGTTGCTCTACGCTAAATATTTTTGCCAAATTTATTCTTGCCCAAACAAGTTTGTTTCTTGTTTACTTTGCTTTCAAGATAATTATTACTTCGACTGTGTCTAACTTATTGTAAGTGCCTTATGGGAAATCTGTATTATTTATATTCAAAATATAACTTAAATTAAAGTATAAATTGATTCTCCGATTACATTAATCAGAGTGCGTCCCTTAGGAGTCGTTTTCAATATATTGTGTACTTGATTATCTGGCGTATGCTGCTCCCAGTGCCTTTCGTTAATAAACAACAAAATTGTTTGCCAAAATTTATGCTCCATAAACAGTATATAAGAGTAAAATTTAGTCCAGTAATTTAAATATACTTACCCGGGACATTCCAACTTTCTTAGTTTTCAGGGAAGCAATGTATCAAAGATCCCAAGAAGCTGAAAAGAGAGGTATGCTAATATAATGTTCAGATAGTTTGTATCACACGGGCAGACTATTCCTGAATATTTGAATTAAAAAATGATAATATTAAAAATTAATTAATCAGTCTGTATTAGTAAAAAATATAAACCTTTAAAGAATATTTGTGAAGAAGGCACTTCATAGGTGTCATTATAACCATTCACTATCGTCTTTTATAATAAAACTTTTTATATAAAATTTTATTTTGCATGGAATAAGTACAATTAAATTGTAAATATACTAAGCATAACATTTGTGCATGTGCACAACACAACATAATTTTAGCTTGATTTATTTGACAGCAATGCCTTCACGAGTTATGAGGTAAAAATGCTGAATTTTGAACGTTAGGTTTGCATCATATTTAAATACGTGCATTTTGCTTCATATTCTCGCGGGAATATGGAAAAATATACGCAACATATTCAATAAACAGGAAAAGGGCTAAGTGTTATGTATTACGTACGCTCACGACGGTCTCCATAAATGTGATATGATGCAGAGAAGTAGCACCATTAGTTTGCGTGGTGTGTGTGTTCATACATTTTAAACATTTTCAGCTAGTAATAGTAAGAAGAAATAAAAGGAGTTAGGGCGCTCAAGACAACTGTGGTGCTTTTCCATAAAATAACTTCTACAAAATAACAAAAACACATTTCAACTTGGATTATTACAATCTCAACAGCGTTGTAAAACCGTTTTACCAAAAATAATTACGTACTTGTGCAGTGTCGTCACTTTAGTTATGTACATACTTGTATTGTCTGTGGTGTTCATCGAGTTGTTTATTGATATTAATGTAATCTTAATTTGATTTCTAAGGGGAACCATTATACTTCTCTTGTCCACTATTAACGCCTTTTCTATTTATTGATGTCTGCAACAGAACATAAACCCTATTTAGTTTTCAGCGACAGCATTACATTTTCGACCGACCTTAGAAAAAATTCTATGATACTTCATAAAAGCTTAAGATACAGCTATTTAGATATTTCCATTTAGTGCAAAATTTCGTAAGTATCACAAGTTTGAATCAAACACAAGCGGCGACTAATCGCCGTGCGTCCCACGTAGCGCAAATAATTTAATCTGTTTCCATTAACGATCTCAATTATAGAGTCAGGGTAGCAATTACCAGCTAATGGATTCCGTCGCGCAGTAATTTTGAGTAACTCATAATGGATTCATTTAGTACGAAATAGTATCAAGTACTTGAGTTTCGCTGCAACGATTTTTAAGTTGCGTTGCTGGGTACCAGTATCTTGTTTTTTGTTTTTGAGGTATTTCTAAAAGGTTCCTGTTGTGATGGGAGTGACGCCGAGTTATGTGGGAGTTTTACTCATTCTATCCTTCAAGGTGGATGTCCTCGGAGCTACGAAGAGGACACCAGGATCTCCGTGGGTGTATGATTGGAGTTCTTTGAACGCGTTACCCTGTCGGGTTCCATTTAAGTGAGTTCGGTTTACCACGCTATCTAATGCTTACGACAGAATGCAGCAACACGTAACGCCGTCCTTCCCAGGACCAGACTTTTCATACGAGTGGAAAAGCCTGGAGGATTCTCCGTTACGTTTCAATGAAAATAGGCTGAGAAAAATATCTTGTGGCCAATCTATCTCAAATGCCTTGAAACTAATCGTAAGGCCTCTGGTATGGCCTTACGTTACCTATGCAATGATAATAATCAGGACCGGCTCCAGTCGCTCTCCTAAGTATCTTAAGCTATATTTTTAAGTGTTCATAACATAAAATGGCTAAGTTCTATATAAACGAGATATATAAATATTACACACGACGATATGGTATGTTATGAGTCAAAAAAAGTTTTTGCAATCTACTCAACATCACCTGAAAATATCTGATGTACATTCTGAACATCTGTCTAAATAAAACAAAGTAGAATAAAAATGTTTTTAATAAATTATTTCAAAACCCCAACAGTAATAAATAACGTAAGAAATAACGTAATGAGAATTAAAAGAAATGCACGAGCTCTTACCTGATTGATCCACCTCTGAATTGAAATTCGTATTTCACACGTGGTTCGTTATCATGGGAAATGTGGGCCTACAGAACCGAAAATTGTTTCAGCAAATGTGCCGTGAGATTTATGTTCGGAAAATTTGTGCAATATGTTAAGCCCTTCTTACTCGCGGTTAGAGTAAGTTATGGTCTCTCAGCTTGGTGCGATTAAAAACGGTGGTACAATCATGGTGTGGTTTACGGGTTGATTTAAGGGAAAGCATATGTAGGTATGTTTATATAAATAATGATAGTGGATTTTGCTGAGTAAGTAGAAGTTACTTTAAGGGAAAAATAATACTTAGGGGAAAATAGTAGGTATATCATGGCTTTCCATAACGTTTCTAAAAATATATGTTAAGTTAAAAAAATAAATGGGAAAAATTTGACAACCTGTTTAGTACTTAATAATTGTTTGTCGCATTAAATAATCTTTCTTTCTCAAGTGACTGGGAGAATAGTTATAAGTGTTAATAGTAATCTAATATTTTAAGAGTTCAGCCACTAGAGTCGGAATAGGTTATGAGTAAAGTTTCAAGGCTTCGCGGAACTGTATCCATTCTTTGTTGGCACACTCCAAGCTGCCCTATATTCTGTAGGTGGTGAACAATAAACAAGATTTTTACGGCCCACAGCCTTAATATAATTAGAGCAATTTCTGCGAGGGGCTTAATAAATGCGTATTAAAATTACGGTAATTGAGGCTTAAACTCCGGGGAGGATTTTCTGCGACATCCCACGATGTTAACTGTCTCCAGTTGGCGTTTATCGCGGCCAGTGGAAATTCAATTATGAGCATTCAGGTCCTTAGCCTCCATCCTGAATTTTCAGGATGATGTGGACTTACGAAATTTAATAATAAAATTGAAAAGCGTATCAATTTTCTGAGGAACATCATAATAACAATTATACGCTTTAAGACTGTGCAACGATAAGGAAATATAATATTAAATGACTATATACTAAGTACCTACAGTTCTATACTGTCATAAGTAAAAGTATATATGGCTACTAGAGAATTTGGGTACATACGATTAAATGTATTTTCTTTTTTGCAAAAAAAGGACCTACCTATTATGAATTTATTAATAAATCGAATCTTGACTATCGATTAGTTTAAAAAAGTTAATGCTTATAAGGTTATTTTTCGTAAGGAAAAGTATGATCAAAAAGAAATTTCTTCATTCGTTTTTATACCAGGTGCAAGTATTTTCACGTAGGTGTTCAACGGATTTACTGAGTCCCATTCACAAACAATTACACGGTATTACTCGGAGATAATTGAAGATTTCAAAAGGAATGTCCTGAAGGCTGGTGATATAAATACTTTTGTTTGCTTTTACTCGGTTAGGTAATTATTGTACAGAAGTTAATTAAAGTGTTAGACTAATAGATATGTACGTTATTAATAATCTATTGTTGCTAAATAGTTGCACTTAGGTCTATTCGCCATTTATTTTATTTAACTTTCCTGTTGCAACCCATTCCTGCTTCATCTGTGATGATCTCAAGTACAATTTTATACGAGATTGATTCATTATCACTACATAGTATAAAACAAAGTCGCTTTCCGCTGTCTGTCCCTATGTATGTTGTATCTTTAAACCTACGCAAGAGGTTTTGATAAGGTTATTTTAATGGATAAAATATTTTAATAGCTTCAAGAGGAAGGTTTAGTTATATGTAATTTAAAGCGTCCAAGCCGGGGGCAAACCTATTACATTTATAGGCGGCAATAACTAAATACTTGAAAACAAAACATAACCATTAAGGTCTCTATTACGGTACATTAACCATATAGGATTTTTACTATTTAATATGTTTCCAATTATTATGTTTATGAATGTGAAGCTATAAAGAAAAGTTGACATTGGACATCAGCTGCCGTATGTAACAAAATAAAGCTCATGAAAATTCAGCGCGTCGCTGGCTCCATTTCCATTGTGACGAGGAAACATCTTATTAAACTTTCTCTGGGCGGGAGTTCAGGCGTGATCGCCTGCGAGGAATTTCACTCAGTAAGCATTTTCATTGCTATGTTCCAACACACATGAGCGGGAACGTTTTCAATAAACTTGTTCTTGACTTGGCACAGCCAAAGAAAAAATGTCAGCGATAATTTAGTTCCTGCTCCATAAATCAGAAGTACTGTTAAAGTTGTGATGTTATCTTAAAGTGAATTGTTGCCAAATAAGAACTTCTGTTGCAGCTTTGTTTTATGTTACTTGATAATTGCAACATTTTGTTTAGAATCTTATCAAATATTATATTGGTAACGGTTTATTCATCATTTTTTCTTTCCTCTACATTTTGTCTTGTTTTGGCTTATTAAGATATCGTGCCCATAATCTTTGTCGTTTAGATAGTAGGTCATCACGTCTCGCTAGAAAAGATAGCAGAGTAAAAGCGGATTAAATAAAAAAAATATTCTAAAAACAGTATGGTTTAATCAGAATGGTACTAATGACTTATAAGGTAGTCATTTTTGTCTTCAAGACTGGCAACGCATCTTTGGTCTTGATCTATAAAACGGCAGCGACCACTTACCATCAGATGCTCGCTTGCTAGTTCAATCTTATAAAAAACTAACTATGAGATAGTTTTGCATTAAAATACGAGTACAAGAGAAGATGGTAGTGAAGAAAGGATTTAATATGCAAGTTCCAACTGAGACCAATTCCAAAGAGTACCACTTTACTGTAATGAATAAAAAATATATGTCAACGCCACATGGTTACAATGTGTGAAATATTCCTGAAGTTTGTTCTTATAACGCATTTTTCCACTCTACTAACTACGCAAATGTATTCGGAATTATTCATTTGCACCAATTCGTTCAGTTTTCCTTGAACTTGTCGAAGATTTATGTCTTCTCAATTTTACCCGCAACGCACGCCCGTGACGGCATTCCGCTCGAATAAATCAAAGTTACTCCTTAGACTACCAATCCTACCGAAACATCAAACGAACGAACTTTAAGTTTGGAAATAAATAAGAATTTAATTTGACTCAACATAAATACCAGGTACCCTCACTCGAGACGCGAGAATTTAACGGAAAAATAATGATACTAATGAAGATTGGTAGCTAAGTGAAGGTCGGACGGCCCTGAATCGTTATTTCTCGTAGGAAACTTAATTAAAATGAATCTCTCAACGACAAGAGTTTTTTGGACGCGAAATGTTAAAACGGAAAAAAAAACTTTCATCGTAGTAGCGTCAGCATAAACGGGCTTAGTCAGGTGTTCTGCAAAACTGGGATATCGGATAATTGTCGAACTTTTTTTTAATTTGAAAGGTCTTTCTGTACGGCTTTTCAATTTCGCGGAAATTTATTTCTTGGGTAAAAATGTTGTTGATATCTTTTTATCAAAAAGTCGTCTATGTTTAAGTAAAGTTAAAAATTGGTATAAAAAAACTGAATCAGTAGCCACTGCTGCCATTAACATCTGTAATCAACCCCAATTAAACCCTAATTCTACCTGAGTTCGGCCAAAGATGTGACTTCAGGTAGATAGGAATAATTTCGAACGTTTCGGATAATTATGTTTCACTTATCATACCGTTCAAACCAAAATACAGCAGCGCTTAACACTGCTGTTTTTAGACAGAAATAGATAATTATGGTGGTGACTCCGCCGAAGTCCTACCACAAGGGGTTCTCCAAATAAATATTTTAAGTGCTTAGTGTTTTAGTTATAAAAATTAAATATTTTTTTTATATTATTTCTTGTTACATTTATTTGTATAGAAATGGAATGAAATCTATTAAATATTAATTTACAAAACGTCATAGCAGTCGTAGCAAAGTCATTTTTAATATCTAAAATGTGACGCAATTTTTCGTCAATCCCGCTTCGGTTCAGAGGTAGAATTAACGTTGCACGAATTTTAATTTTTGCTCGAGGCGAGTAGGTACGACAGAAAATTGCTATTTCGAAAAAAAGGAGATAGGTTAGTTATTTTCCGGTAGATATTAATTTTTTTTTCTGTTTAAGAGAATAAACTAGTAAGTAACATATAAAACTAACTTTATCTAATTATACTTTTGCCTGAAAAGTAAAATTAAATAATAATTAATTTACACATGTGAAAAAAATAGATAGCGCCTAATGATAGTACTAGAATACTATTATGCGAACTTTAGTGCAAAAATATTTTTTTCTTTAAAATATTTATCGATGTCTACATTTTGTGATCTCCTTTGTAACTTTTCAACGAGCCTGGATGAAATTTCGCAAAGCTAGCAATATGTAGTAGGCCAGCATTGCAGCGGATTTGTTCCGTTCGCTTTTGGCACAATACGTTGACGGCGGATTCAACCAAGATTCTATTTCCAGACCTGATTATGATTTCCCCTGGAGCGACATTCGCTGACATGCAATAATACTGGATACTGCATCTGGTATTAGCATTGTAGGCATTAAGCATTTTTGTGCCATAATGCTGTTTATTAAACTGTTCTCACGTTATTTTCTTCGAAGTGTGCCGTAAAATATGTTTCGGTGAAGCCTTGAAGCAGTTCTCGAAGAGCGTGGAATGTTGTTAGCATAAAGGTATCATTGATTATTGTTGATATTTTCCAACCAGGGAGAATAAATCAGTAGAATACAGGGGATAACTTTAAGATGCAGAAGGCATAAGACGGATTTGATGACCCGCGTGGCGGACATACCGGTCATACCGGTTTGACGCGCACATCTAAATGATGAATTTAGATTTCTATTTTGGGTCTGGGTGTTTGTGTATTCGTATTTGTCCATGGCACCCACGACACAGAAGAAAATCTTACTGTGGGACTATGAGTATAGAATGCGTTTTTTTTTTAAGTTGCGCTAAACAAGGTAGGCCTGTATTCAGCAGTGAGTTGGGTGGACCTTCAAAGGATGGATTAAGTAAAGATATCCATGACAGGTAACAACATGTCTCTTAACACTTAACATTAAATACTGGCGCTTGTTCTGTCTCTGATTGTAGACGAGCTTGTACCTTTATATAATTTTAATTTCAAGACCGTTGGCGCTGTTTTATTGTAAAACGGATCGTCCGAACAAGAAGAGTGCTGAGTCTGACAACAAAAAGCCATTGTAAACAATGTTTCTGTCCATAGTAAATAGAATGAACTAAGAGAAAATAAAAAGTAGGTACTGTCGACCTCACAGCTCACCTTCAACAAACCACTATTGGATTGACTTTGGTTTTTATTAAGATAACGAGAAATCACGTGCACTAC
This sequence comes from Urbanus proteus proteus, assembly GCA_018251915.1. Taxonomy (NCBI): domain Eukaryota; kingdom Metazoa; phylum Arthropoda; class Insecta; order Lepidoptera; family Hesperiidae; genus Urbanus; species Urbanus proteus. The sequence goes on along the minus strand of DWPV01003424.1, from coordinate 5,749 downwards.
CAAATGAAAATGAAAAAGATACAGGGCTGTTTGCTGAGTTAATGCGCATTTTTAAATTTACACACCTGTCATTTTAGAAATACCTAAAAATAATATAGCTTTATGATTGTTTTCTTCGCCGTTAAAGCTGGTGAATATTAACATCAAATATGCACGCGTGTATAAAATGTTGGACTTTTTACCTGGAATTCAAACGAACATTTTCACTGGGGTTAATAACTGCGTATCTCGATACAATCAGTCATCCCCAGAATACCTTGTCGTAAAATTATTCGTCGTATCTACCATACATATAATGGCCTATTTTATCGGGCACACCGGATTATATCTTCTCCGTCCAATAATGACCAGCGCCCTCTGACGGGTTTATGAGGCGGCCGTAAAAGCATGCGTATTCAGTCTCATGTTTATGCTCATTGATATGGGCACGAATAAAATGAGCGTTGTTCCGACCGACACATAAAATGTATCTGTCGACATCGTATGACCGTTTAAATAAATTAAATGGATACGTGATTCCAAATTCGCGTTCAGTGTTTTAATGCTGATATTTCAGAGGCAATATTTTCAATAATTATAATTATTATCTTTTATACGTTGTTCTTGGAAATGAAGAGTATGTATGGATTACGATGGATTACAATTTGTTTGTCATTCAATTGTATACATTTACTGAAATTGCTAGGTATGCTTCTTTCATAATGCACATGTGAATACACATATATTTTAATCTTTACGAATAAATAAAAATAATTGTCTCTATGTAATTTCAATATCAGCTAGTTAATTACTTAGTATTATTAAGATCATAATACTTAAAGTAGTGTCAGCCTTGGGAATGAGAAAGTGTAAGTTAAATGAAAATAAACGCATAGCTTGTTAAGAATTAGAACGTTTCGCATTCGTGTAAACATTTATGACAATTTGCATAGTAAGCATCTAATTTTGACTGTAAATGGGTAGGGATTCAATTCTTTACTCCATACGATAAGTGCGAATGTTATGAGGGCAGTTACGTTTTACAGCCCGTCCGTGCTTAAATATTCTATTAATATAATACTACGGACATAGGCAGCGTAACTTAACAGACTTCTAATGCAAAAGTATGGGTATATCTTTTTTAACGCTTTCTACACACCCAGTAGAATTTCCTTCAGTGTCGTCGGTGCGGACACATAAAGACGAATACAGAAACACCCAGAACCAGAACAGAAATCTATACTCCTCATTCAGATATCTCTTTGGCCGGGAATCAAACCAGGGAACAATTGTGCATTAGACCGGTATGGTAACCGTTCCACCACGTGGGTTGTCGACATTTTCTGGTACCTATTTCATAAGTTTAATTGCAGCAATGATAGCCTAATGGTTGGAAGTCGGCCTCTTAATCTCACTATCAAAGGTGACCCGTGCCCAACAGTGGGACATTAATAGGCTGACGTCGACATTAATTTAATAGATCATACGTAATTACGCCTGCTCATTTTCTATGTATTCCACGGCTCACTTGTCTGAGCTGTTTAGCGTGCACTATAAGCCAATTAGCGCGTAGTCGGAGTCAATGAGTGCAATCTGAGCCAATCAATGCATAATATGAGCTGAAAGTGTGCAGTTTGAGCCGGTGCCGATAGAGTTAATCAGAGCCTAATATAAGCCAATCAGTACATAGTATGAATCAATATTGATCAGCTCATTAAATGCGACAGATTTTATATCGTTGGAATTCTCTAGCAGGTAAGTTGTGGTATTTTGTTCGTTTAAACTGTTCCTATACCATCTTTTTTGAATGAACTTAAGCGTACATGATAATAAAATATAACTGCTAAGTTATGTTTCATGAGTATGTATGAGTTTCAAGGTAGGTATATAAGGTATAGGCTAGGTATATAAGTTTTCCTACTTTTAGATAAGTTAAAATTAGGCGTCTATCTGGTTTACATCAATGGCAGTCATAAAACCTATGTTAACAATGAGATCATGGCTGGGCTAATGTAATTAAATGAATTGCTTATAACTGTAACGTTACTGTTTTCGGTCGCTTTACAGGCTTTGGAATTTTTATGTGTATTTTATAGACCGCTTTAGTTAATGTTTGTTAGTTAATGATATTTTTACCGCAGTTTCAAAATGTTTCATCGTAGTTCTTTGTTATAAAATTCATCATACGAATTAAAACAATAATATTGTAACAAAATTTTCTTCTTTATAGCTAGCTTTTCTGTGTTCTAGATTTGAAGCATAATATTGTACGGCAATATTTTGCAACGGATACTAATCCAAAGGTTTTGGGGATCGTTTTCTAAGTAAGTACCTAGCCGAAAAACATTTCATTTTATTTTGCATGATTGCTTTAGTACTCTTTTTTGTTTGTATTCATTTTAGTAATAGTGGAAGATTTAAGAGGTATGGAATAAAAACGCACCTCAAAAGTTCCACTAAATTGTTAAAGTTATAATAAATCGTCATTTCCTAAGTAAAATATACAGGTAAAACTTTACATATTACAGTAAAATATTGGTGGTATCATAGTCGGATCGCGGTGACACGACAGATGGCGCTCAGGTGCAACAAACACCGTTACATGGGAAATTGCAGACGAACATGTATTGTGTCTACTGCGCTGTGTAGCGCTCATTTGTATCACTTATCTGCGGTCTCTTAGTTCACATTTAATTGATTATTTAAAGGTTGGATTGATGAAAGTGCGGACTGCACTACATTATGATCTATGCATTTTAAATACTTATTGGATATTGGATAGGATTCCCTTACTCACGGTACTGGATACTAGGATTCATTGCGTTAGCTATGTATGATATGTATGACTTGTTACTTGTATCTTTGAATTATCCTAATTATTATGCGAAATTCCGTTTATTTGTTTGTTTGTAACTCCTTCACGCGTTGATGACTAAACCGATCGTTATGAGATTATACCCACACATTACCAGGGGTCTGGAAAAGGAATTAGAGTAGGTACCTTTAATCCCGAACAATGATACTATTGCCGAGGGATAGAAAAGTAACTTTTATACCTATAATATACCTACTTTTATACCTACGGTCTCTTTGAGCGAATGTACTGTACTGCGGGTAAATACTATGTAGTTTCATATAATCTTTAAGAGAGACGTGAATTAGCCAAGAACTGAGTTCTATGTGCGTTGACATTAGAGTAAGTAGTGAAGACATCGTGTAGTAATATAGACGAGTAATCAACATTAAAATTCAAAATGCGTGTTGAGAAATAAAACGAGTGCATCGTTGCCTGATGAGAATAGTAAATTTATGGTCGCGGAGAAAAAGTTTAGTAATTTTAGTCAAAGCAGAATTATGCTAATTACTTTAAATGGAACTATATAAATAATTAAGCTATCTTAAATAACTTACGTTTAAGATTAAATGTTTTCAGACAGTGTACTTTCTTAGGAACTCGTTATTAGTGGCTAAGTCAGATCATATATGTATTAAGTAGCTCTATATCTAAGATGCTTTTCTATATCTCGAAGAATTTAACGCGTGTATGTTTGTAGGTGTCTTAAAGGAGCATACTATGTATTTACGCGTTATGAACATCGCCAGCCCTCAGGCTACTTTTAGTGCGTATTGAGAGAGGTCCAACTATGAAGCCTCTCTTAATTGGCCCTAATATATTAAGTGAGAGACTAGCCGTGCGAGAACGAACATCTTGACAATATCAATCTTAGAACCAGCTCATATACTGTCCACACGCACGTAAGCTATTTAGCTTACGTGCGTATATATATGTATGAAGAAAGAAATCAAATGAAGATTTTACATAGGATTATTAAAAATTGTTTATGAATACAATATGCATACTTTTTATCACTAAATTTTTTATTATTATGAGCACTTTCGAAGCGAGATAAAGTGTTTAATTGTAATTGAGATTACAAAAAAAGTATTTAATATGTACGTTTTATAATATACATATAATCGTAACATTAATTAGTATCGTCACTGTAATTTCAAAATTAGTAAAAAATAATTCGAAAAATATTTCATAAGTTATTAAGCGTTGTTTGCACGTATTCGGCAGGTCTACATATTGCATGCGTCATATAAAAATATTTAGAACATATTACTACTATTTCATACAACTATTTCATAGGTCAGAGATTCTAATCGATATAGAAACACAAAGGCTATTGTTTCTCGTAACATTCAATAGTTATTACATTGATCCAAAATATATGCGCGCTCGTAGGTTTTCTAATGGTTCTAGGAACGGAGTAATTATGTTTTATGTTTCAGTTTATTTTCAATAGGATTACGTTCCCAATGTAAGCAATTTATTTCCCATAGGCCTATTGAATTATATTACATTACTAATATAAGCAAAATTATTCATTTTACGTAGGTCTAGTCAATGAAACATGTTACAACAACAACAATTTGTTATTACGTATCTAAATGTATCTTCGTAACATTTCGATTTTATCTTTAAAGCCACTAACAATATGTTTTTCATACTTGAAATACACGTGAAATTCTATCTTTACCTTATTTATGATGCTTAGAATTCTGAAAATCAAGAAATTTATAGAGTTATATAGGTACTTTCTTTCTGAATTTATGTATAACTAGCTGATCCCCGCGGTTTCACCCGCGTTTAAAAAGTAAAAAAGAATACATATTTAAACATAAATGCTATCCCGCTCTCGCGCGAGGCACGCGCGTAGACCACGCGTTAATAAAGTGACCTATGTTACGCTTCAGACTTTCAACTATCCTCCAGTGAAAGTCCTGTTAACATCGGTCCAGCCGTTTAGAAAATTAGCTCAGCCAAACAGACAGACAGACAGACGATTGTTTTCTAATTGCATTGCATTGCATTTTCGTTATAGGTATCGTGTATACTTTCATATGCATTGAGTAAAAAAATGATATTTTGAAATTACAAACAGACACTTCAATTTTATTTATTAGTATAGATTCATTGTAGTCACAGCCATGTCACTTACGTATTGTTTACCCAGCTTTGTCGTATTCAGATGGAGTATACGTAATTGATATCGGTTCTAAAAGCTCGTTTAATTTAGCCGTTCGTATCTGGACTGCAATCAAAACGTTGCTGCATTGTTCCTAATGAAACGTCGGGGTAAATCCGACGTGTTTGTGTGTTCTATAATGTAGTACAGCTGTTTCGATTGAGCTCTTCTGTTTATTGTTGAATTGTGGTAATTTGGGTTTAGTTACGTGTAATCTTATACGTGAATCTATCTATCTAATCTATCGAGAATATCAACAATGAAATTCCGTCGTGTTTTGTAAGGGCGATACCTACGATGTAACAAAAGAGATTATAACAGAAAGAAGTAGGGATGTGTGAGATCTTCTTTACAAATTAATAAAATTGAAGTGTCTATTTGTGATTTCAAGATAACATTTTTTTACTCAATGCATATGAAGGTATATACGATACCTACAACGTAAAAGCAATTAAAAAAAAATTGTCTGCCTGTCTGTTTGACTGAGATAATCTTTTAAACAGCTGGATGGATTTTGACGGGATCTTCATTGGAAGATAGCTGAAGGGATAAGGCGTAGCATAGGCTACTTTAATTTTGGAAATAAAACACAAGCGCGCGCCACGCGCGTGACGCCGCCATGGGAGAACGGGATGTTACCTTTGTTTAGATATGTATTCCTTTTTAGGGTTCCGTACCCAAAGGGTAAAAATGGAACCCTATTACTAAGCCTCCGCTGTCTGTCCGTCTGTCCGTCT
>DWPV01003423.1:0-15242 GCA_018251915.1 Urbanus proteus proteus | reverse complement strand
CTATGTCTACACCAAATTTCATCCAGATCCATTCAGCCGTTCTTAAGTCATAGAGTAACAAACATCCATCCATCCATTCATCCTCACAAACTTTCAGCTTTATAATATAAGTAAGATTTAGGTTTTAAAACTGACAAAGAATAGTTGATGGTATCTATCACTAAAACTTATGTAAACAATTCGTAATCGGTCAAGTATCAGCGACTTGAGTCACTGAGTAAAACAATACTTACTACGAGTACGTAGTAGGAGTAGAGTTATACTACAAAATACCTTTCTGTACTGTAATCGCGATTCTAATAATAACTAGGTTTTTAGTCTACAGTAAAGCTAGCTAGCTTTACTGTAGACTAAAACCAGCTGGTTAGAATGTAATGCGTGGACAGCTTCCACGCATTACATTCTGACCAGCGCGCCCGTAATGCATAATAACAAACCCGTTTCTATTAATTTTCATAAATCATTTGAATATACATAACTTTTAATGGGAAAATCCATGCTATTAAGTTCATAAAATCTATTCGCAACCAGGGCCCGCCTTAACCTTAACATACATACCTACTACATACTATACATGCCACCACCAACATGTTTTTAATCCAAAACGGAGTATCATCAAGGTAAGTCAACTCTACATTGGTTAGTCGTTTACATGATTTAACGATTTCCTGAGTCAAAAAATCTGCATTAGCATGACTTAAAAATGTTTTGAACGTTACAATTTTCCGAAACAGGTAATGTAATAATGAAACGACTCAGTTTTGTACTACCTGTTCAAGATCAATACAATTTATTGCGCACACCACATATTCTGCATGTTACAACAACAACTGTCCATCTTGTTATTCTTTCGCTTTGGCATGGCTTGGCTTGGCTTGGCTTAACTTGGCTTGGCTTGGCTAGGCTTGGCTAAACTTGCCTTGGCTTGGCTAGGCTTGGCTTAGTTTGGCTAGGTTCTAACCTCGGCTTGGCTAATCTCTATGACGTCATAAAACGTCACACTCTGCAGACTCAGAAGCGTAGCAATACAATAATATATATTACAATTATATCCTGTGACATTTTGCAACAAAGAGCTTCGATATAGCAGGTATAAATTACGACATTTGAAGCAAAAGCTCACAGTAGCTCGTTTTCGCCGATAAGAGGATTATGTTCCCACAGGCTTAATAGGACATACAAATGTTACATGTGGGTAGAAAATACCTGAAAAGACAAACGCATACAAAACATAATCTGCTAGTAAATTCGTACATTTAAATCGCAAAAGTTACTTGTTATGTTATCGCAAAAAATGTTGAAACATTTTTCATACAAAGAAAAAGTGAAAAATGATTATTTTATATAAGACTAGCTTGTGCTTCGCACTTGATAACTATCATATAAAATTTCCTCTTGAATCACACAATCTATTAAAAAAACTGCACCAAAATCCGTTGCGTAGTTTAAAAATTCTAAGCATACCTACGTGGGGACAGACAGCGGAAAGCGACTTTGTTTTATCATGCAGTTCACCTGTCGGTAAGTGATCAATACAGTCATCGGAAACGTATAAGCGACTACGTACAGATCAGGGATTCACAGGGGCTGAAAAATATTTATTAATCAGGAGCCTATACATAAAAAAACTTAAGTACCTTATCTTTTTATGCATTTGACTTATGTACTTAAGTGCTTTGCACTTTAAACTTCTTTGAAATAATACATTTAGACGGTAAATTAAAACAGAATATTATAACAATACGCGGAAAGTGTAGTCTATATATATGTATAGATGGACTAACTTCACAACCTGATGACCCGCGTACCGAAGCTGTTACCATATCAGTGGATCCTGGGTTTGATTCTCGGCCAGAAAGACAATATAATCTGATTTAGATTTTTAGTGGTCCATGGGACCATGAGACAGGAACAAAAACTTATTGTGGGGGCTATGTGCAGACAGCGACTTTTTATAACTTTTGAAACAGCAAAGTCACATAAAAGCTAGAACTAGAGCAGGCTTACGAGGCAAAGGCAGACATAAGTCCCCCCCCCCCGCCACATCCAAACCACATTCATCTCAATGTTCTCAGTTCTTGTCATATAACAAAACTTTGTCCACTTTTATTGGAACATGTGTAGTCAAGAAGTTCCAAGCCTCGTTCAGATGCAATAAAACTGTGGAACTAATATGAATTTTCTTGGAACTCATGAGAGCTCAAACACAAGACTTGGAGGTCTATGTAAATAGAAGTTTGTTATTGCGATCTTATTGAATATTAGATACGTTATGTAGATAGTTACGTCAGTACATTGCAAATCTATACAAAAAAATTGAAGTGTCTGTTTGTGATTTCAAAATAATAATTTTATAGTATACACGATACCTATAACGAAAATGCATTTAATTTTTTTTTATCGGTCTGTCTGTTTGGCTGAGGTAATCTTCTAAACGGCTGAACCGATTTACACGGGACTTTCACTGGAAGGTAGTCGAAGGTCTAAGGCTAACATAGGCTACTTTAATTTTTGAAAAAAAGCGTTAGTGTGCGCTCAACGCGCATGGGGGCCTCCTCGCGAAAGAGCGGGATTTCAGATATGTTTAAATACGTATCCTTACACGTGGGTAAAACCGCGGGGATCAGCTAGTTCATAAATATAAAAAGGTAAGTCGATCAGGGCGCTCACAAAAAAATTAAAGACATACATATAATATTAACCCTAATACCTATTACCTTAAATACTTTGCAAAAGTAAAAAAAATCACTGTTGGTAGGTATGAAGGTACCTACCCTACCCAGGTATCGCAAATCTTATATCATGAAGCCGAGCGATCAAAATTGTGTTTCCATTCAATTTAGCACGTCCATTAGCAACCCTTTCTACACAACCCAAATGAGGGGAAACCGCCGCAATATCGTTACTTCCCAATTCAATGAGATTTTTTTGGTTATCAAAAAAGATAGCCGGGGATGCGAACGAGATTTTCATATTATTTAAATCTGGGGAAGAACTACCTGTATTAAGCGTAAGTGGATCCAAAAAATAAGTTATCTTCCTTCCCTTTCTTATATGGTGATATGTTTTAGACAGAACATTTAAATCTCTGTTTTTAGGTGCCTCAGTGAACTAATATACGTATAGAGATTATACGATTCTTAAAATATGTTTCATATAAGTTGATTTCTTTTATATGATATATTTTTATTATTTCTGCGTATTTTACTTTTAACTAGCACACAACAGCGCTGCACTGCTGTTATAAGGCAGATATACGTGTGGCGGTGGTGCCACCGAATTCGAATAACAAAGGTCTCTCTACTAAGCTCTACAGCCTACAACCTACCTGTATTTCTAAGTCAATAAGTCAACATTAAACCACAATCAAGAAATAAAATAAATGTATAGTTACTGTCTCAAACACAATTTACCTTACTTCATGAGGTCCTAAAATTATGGGTCCTTGTTCAAAAACCTTTCCATTATCATCAATGTGCTTCTTTTCAAATTGATCGGAAACTCATTTATGGTAGGTCCAATAAAAAGGGTTACTTCTAGTTGAGTAGCGACGACCCCTCACAATTTTATTACTTTTAAAATGGTGGTATTTACATTTCATGACATCTTAATAAAATATTTCAAAAGATATTAATATTTAGAGAAAGGTATGTTTAAGGTAGCAATAGCTCTACTTATTCCGTAAATATAAGTTAAAAAATGTTAATGATATTTATTTATGAAATAAAATTATGTTATGTCCCTTTTATCAATTTATTTCCATAACACTGATGGTAAGTACGGTTAATGTAATTATTTTTGAGATATAGTTCTAGATGTTGTATGAGTTATAAAAAAATCGGTTCCTACCTGAGATTGAACACAATTGCATTGCTACTCTTGAGGACTGAGTTGGACCGCCTTGGAAAAGTATGTCTCTCTTACCACACCCTTCAGACCAGAATACAGCAGTGCTTAACACTGTTTTAAGACAGAAATAAATAATTATATATTATGTATCTGAAACACTATGCGCTGTTGTATTCTTAGTAGATAGAGTTTATAGAGTTTGTATAATTGTCCTCAAGCATAGTAATGGCTTATGTAAGCCTTATTCTAAATATTATTATTTTCTTCTGAGTATAAGGAATTATTAACAAGTGTTAACTGCATTTCCATTTGCTTTGCCTTTAAAAATAATTTAAACACTTTTTGGTCTTATCAAATTATGAGTTTAAAAGAGCCCTCAATTTGTCCAAAAGGTTCACACTTAATAACTGTCCAATATTATCATAACAAAACACCATGCGTCGTAATATATTTTACGCAACCCTTACATGATATTATAAACCATAACGCACACTCTGTCTGTCTCAAACGTGAAAACCATGATTTACTTGTTTTTTACGCTGTTACGTTATCCCAACATTTTTTTGTAATACATTTGGTTAAGATAGTTAATTATAGAAATTATTAAAAATAATTAAACTAATTTCGAAAGAAAAAATCCGACGGTACCAGTGCGTAATGGCACCCGAAAGTTAATTTATAGTAACTGTTTTTCATGTAAAATTAATTATAAGTACATAATATGTTCAAGCAGAACCGCAGGCAGAGCTAGTACCCCATAAAACTGATATATTTCACCGTTCCGGTTTTTGGGGAACAGCGATAAGGGCAAAAACATCGCAGTTTACATAAAATGGTGTTTTATTCTTTAACATTTTGGAATGAATATAGCTTGACGAAGCGCGTAGCCATTTTCATCTAAAAGGCCAAGGGTTCCGGGTTTGATACCGGAAAATAAACATATTAATAATGAATTTATATTTCTGTTTTGAGGTTGAATGCCACGAACACATTTGTGTGTGTTGACTGCTTGTGTGTGTGTGTGTGTTGTTGACTGCGTTGAATTCAAACATGTCCAATAGCGGCATTTGCCTATTTAATATCAACTCGCCCGCATGCTCCGGTGTTTTTTCTATAGTACAAAACTATCAGGTATGATATTGTATAAACAACACGTAGGTATATGTATTTTCTCTTATTCGTATAAAAGAAATATATCAAAGTTTTTATTTCTAAGCTCGAACACCTTTCCTATTCCTTCCAACACTGGGAAAGTGCTGTAAGGAATAGAACAGTTTAAAACAGATTCAATCAAAATCCAGACAGGTTGTACAGTTCCCGCAGGAATACTTCAAGTTGAAAGAATAATAAATCTAGCTACATACAAGACGTAGATCAGATTGGTGTATCATTTTTAAAAGATCAACAAGTGGAGTTATAATAATCCTAATTATTAAAAATGCGAAAGTCCGTTTATTTGTTTGTAACACCTTCATGAAATTTATTTAAATTTTAATAAATAAGTTTGAAACAATGAATGATTTAAAAATAATTTTATACTGCGTATTTTAATACGTACACGGCCGAGTTCGGTTTATGTGACCAAGTAACTAACAGAATATTATTAACTCCTTACTATAACGACGTGGTCTATTGCTATGTATAATGACGTAAGTTACACTACCCTTTTGTATAGTGATACCGGCAGTGTTCATACGTTTTTGTCAACTTTTATCAACGTACCCCATGTCAAGAATACATGACGTTGAAGACGGGTCACTACGAACTAATCTTCCGGCAATTTCACCCAGAATGCTTTATGGTCCGTGTCATGACCTCTACAACCCCTTTCTGTTTGGTGCAAAGATTGATGTAAATTAGGGGATATTCGGTTTCTTGAAATAACCATTTTGTATTTAGACATACAGAGAGGAATACAAAATTTAGATATATTTTTTGCTTATAAAACTAGTGATATGAATTCCTCTTAAGGTAAATACGTTATTAGGGTTTAAACTGGATTGAACTGTGTTAATGTTTTAATTTTAAACAGCTTAATGCTGCTATAAAATTAAATCTGCTTATTTATACTTCGCAAAATCAATAACGAAAACAATTTATAGATAGTATAAAGTTATTGGGAATTAATTGCGTTGAGAGTCCTGAAATAAAAATATTGAAATTAACACGAAAAATATGAGCGTAAAAGTAATTTTACCACACACCGATTTTGTTATTACCTACCTACGATGTGGTTTAAAATTATTATATGTCATACAGTGGTAACCTAATGGTTGAAACTAGGCTTCATATTCGGGAGGTCCGAGGTCAAATCCCAGGTACGCACCTCTGATTTATATGCATACTAGCTGAGCCCCGCGGTTTCACTCGCGTTGAAAAAGTATATATATGTATATTGTGAATCTAAACCATTCTCTGATCCCCTTGAACACACACAAAAAATTTCGTAAAAATCGGTCCAGTCGTTTAAGAGAAGTTCAGTGACAGAACACTCACAGAAGAATTATATATATAAAGATAGGGGGTTTAATTATCACTTGCTTTAACGGTGAAGGAAAACATCATGACACCTGAGAGTTCCTATAAAGTTATCTAAGATGTTTTAAGACTACCAATACGCACTTGGCCAGTGCGGTGGACTGAGGCCTAAATCCCTATCATAATGAAGGGAGACCCGCGCCCAGAAGTGGGACGATACGGGTTAACAATACGTCATAAAACAAAAACGATAAAAGTTTCTTGGGATTTTTCTCACTTCATATCAATGTCAACGAATGAACTTTGTCAGAAATTGTTCGCTTACATTTGTCTTTCCCGCTTTTAAAGTCGTGATATCAAAGAAAGCATACAGTGCATGCTATCTAGTATATAAATAAATAAATAACGCTTCACACTCATAGCCCCACAGTAGGATTTTCTCCTGTGTCGTGGGTGCCATGGACAACACATAAGACAAGAACACACACCCAGACCAAGAACGGAAATTTAAACTCAAATCATTCAAATTTCCGCCTAGCTGGGAATCGAATACGTACACCAATATCTCCGCGGTTCCGACTGATGTCGTGGCTCCACGAATTTGTTGCGTTGTTGCACAGACGACTTTGTAGGCCTTCATTTGCATATCTATATAATGTTTGAGTACCTACTAGTGGATTCGCTTATCGTTTAAGTTTATTTATTGGCGTAGTTTCGTTCCTACAGTTTCAGTCAAGATTTGGATTTGTAAGATAATGTTTAAAAAAAATGAAAGTACACTCTCATACGTATGATATTGACTCATGGAAATTTCGAGATTTGTTTAAATTCATAGAACTGGTTAAATTACAAGCATGAATTTTCAAACATCTTTACTACCTAATTGATCTATGTTATTGTGGTCATCTAATCGATTGTAAAATATTATATTTTTAATGTTCTAGATCCACCGGTTTAGAATTTAGTGTCACACAATCAGTGTTAGACTTCTAAACGATCTAATAAATCATTTAATAAGTAGATTATTTAATAAATCATAATTAGAAGAACCAACTGTTTATTCTTTATTAATGAAAATAAAGAGGTTCTTTAGTCTCTATCAAGTGTAAATAACCTCAAAACAGAGGCCGCAGTCTCAGGGGGGAGATAAGGTGGTATTATACGGGAATTGCGTCTACGTAGTTGGCCGCAGTTACGAGGAGCGACATTAAATATATTATTTAGGTAAAGATAAAATGTAAAGACATGTTTTATTAAAAAGATGGGCCAGTAACATAAATTATCATTTGATAATTTAATTGCCACCTGATAGGTATATGTTTAAAATCACCATGAACATTGTTATCATTATCTTTAGCATCTAAATGTCATAATACTGATGATTTAATAATGTTGTTAATTAAAATGCATTTTGATTATAAACTAGAGTCACGCGGTCTTATCCTGCACTTGCTATTAGTTAATATTTTAATGATTAAATATTAACAAACATCGGGTCTTGAATTTTTTACACTGCCAAGACGAAGGTATATCTTCTATCTCTCCGTACTTATTTACATTCTAAGGCGCAAACATGTAAAGATCAATAACTGGCTTTACCTACACCTGATCCCCCGCTTCAGTTCATGCTTCTCTACGTGTGGCATGTTACTTCTTAGCAGCTTCTACAAGATTGACTTTACTTGGCTTTTCAAGTGAACATGCGTACGTTAACTTTTACGTAGCACCATTACACCTATTTCATCCTCAGAGCAGCAATTTTCTTCCTATTTCTGAATTTTAGCAGCTCTGATAATTAAGCACTGTTGTGGTCTTATTTGAAGGGTATGATAGAGATCTTAGGGATACACATCTGTGTTCGACCTCTGATAGTACTCTAATGTTATATGGGGTCCATTTAGGGTTGCCAGATCGATTCTTCCTGTTATCGGGATCAATAACCGATTTTTCGGGATTTTAGGTCTTTGGTCGGGAGAAATAAAAAAATAAGTTAATAATATTCTTGCCATAAGTATTTGTCATTTTTTTTACCGCGTTTAACAACTTTTGAGCTTTGTCGCTATTCAAAAAGGTCTTAAAAATTAAATAATTTTCGTCAAAATTGAAACGAATTATTAATTAAGTTTCGTTTGACGAAAATGTGAACTTAAAATTATCGAACTTGTTTTTCGGGAGATTATTTGCTTTGTCGGGAGTCGGGAGGACATACAAAAATTCGGGAGAATCCCGCCAATTCCCGACCGTCTGGCAACCATAACAGACACTGATGTACCATGTTCATGTGCCATGGAAACAAAAAAAATATTAAAAATAATTAAAAGCTATTAAAAAAATTAAAAATTACCAGAAAATTATCCGACTACCTAATAAATAAAAAAGTTAGAGTTAGTTGTGTTAGTAATATCTAATACATCCGATTTTTATTGTTCAGATGCAGTAACATCAAGCATACTATCAAATAAGATATAAAACCTTTCATAAGGCACATTAACTTATTATGTTACAGTTGAGCAGCAGTGAACACAAGATAGGCTGTATATTAGGTTCGTACCACTGAGATCTGGTGTTCCAGACTGTAGTCTAGTCTAGTAGGATAGTTTCCAATCATGCGCGAACGCAACTCATAGCTGTAAAATATACAGCTCAAGCTTACAGTGTAAACTGTAACTAGTTTAAAATACATAGCAAAATCTACTCACCAGAAGTATTTTTTCAATGTGCGATTAGGACCGTTCTTCCTCTTAACGCAACTAGTGCACGGCAGCTCGGCCTGTGTTGACACTGATGATAGATCTGGAATCATACACTATTTGTTATTGCTACATCAAAATGAGCATACAAATTATAGTGTGAAACTTTTGCCGTCACTTCAAATGAATATTTTTGTACATCAACTTTAATATTGTATTACCAAATATTCATAGAAATAAATATTTCAAAAGAATGAGTATTATTAGTACTACATAAAATTATTACCTACACTACTTTATACAATGCACCTCCACCATTAAAATGTACTATAATTAATAATATCTACAGCATTAAGTAAAACACACATCGATAAAATATTTCGATGTAACACATGTAAAAGACTAGTAGTACGAGTATAGAAATGATTTACTACCACATTAAATACTAACATTCAAATAAGACGTACTTAAAGATACAAAAATTTCAAGTAGAATACACATTACATACTTCAGAAACTACAATGACTCTGACAATACCCAACAACGGTAAAATACCAATTACTCATTATATTATGTAACCTACCCTCTTTTAGAATTGTGAAAATCTACAATTGCTTTTTCTATGATCTGTGTTTCCCATATTACTTTGTTATTTCGTAATATGCATGACAAGAATCAATGAATCACTGAATCAGAAAAACATTTCCATCCTCAATTACTAACAAAATCTAATGTAAACTACCCACAATTAGTAAATGTGTACTAAATACAACAATATCTATTGGATACGAAAATGATTACCAGTCTCAGTTTGAACGAGGGTCGAACATTTCTCACAACACATTCGCTGTATTTCATCACCTTGTTTATTGCAAGCTGCCTCTAGTACCACCAGCTTTGACTCTAAGCTTCCTACAACCTCTTGTAACAACTGATTCCTGTCATTGCCTTCATCAACAAGTGTTTTCAATAAACGAAGATTAGATTCATATTTATCTAGCTCTACTTGCATATCACACATAGATTTTTGTGATACTTTCATGTCACCCTCCAATTTCGACGCATATCTCTTATTTTTCTCGCATTCAATACATTTAGAGCAGTCTAAACAACTTTGTGCGTTGTTATTGTTTACAATATCGTGTTCTTGTATATCAGTTTGTGTGTTTACACTTACAGATTTATCGTTTACATGCGTTTGTGTTCCTATAGACTTATCAGTTATGTGGCAGAATGCCTTATCTACATTAACACTTTCAATATCATCGTCAACAGTTTGCGTGGCTTGTGTTACAACAAAATTTACTTGACAATCAATGCCAGTCGTATTTTCATTATTTCCGATACTTTCGCTTGTGTCATTATCATTTTCGTTGTACCCTTCGTCTGTTTGCGTCCCAACGGTTATGAGTGAGGTATCAAGACTTTCCCGTCTCTCTGCGGTTTGTGCTGTCAAGTTGAGCCTAGACATGTTACAGAAGCTGAGACGTATCTCGTCGAATAATGATACATTGGTGACTCTCCCTTGGTCCTCTCGTAAGGCGTTCACAAAGGATTCTTCATCTAAGATATGGTTCTCTACAGGATAAACAAGCGTATTAGAATAGAAAGCGTTATGTTAGTGTGCACAAAAGCGGTAATTTGCAGTTTGAAGCATGAGTTTGTGAATGGACCACTATACAAGTATAAAGGTTGGGTAGTAGATGGTAGATATTCTCTAAAAAAAACAGGCTAATTTTATTAAATTATGAATTATGGGTTTATAGATTATTTCAAAGACTTCAATAAGCAAGTTGCATACTATACCGAAAATTGCACATAGTTTGATTGCTATGTGGCCTAAACAATAGTTAAATAACTATGTGCGAGTGAAGCATAAATAATATAAGGAAAGCAAAAGCCCATAAATCTATTTCTATTGCTAAACATAATCCGTAATGCAACGTTTATGCAATGCATTTATGATAGACACATGGCAGCTAGCCAATGATTCAATTTATGATTATGAATACCATTAATTATATACTGTTTACAAAAGTTCACCTTGAGATATTCCAATGTTTACAAAATACTACCTGTGTTATAAATACACATTTATCAAAATTATATTGCAATATAAACGTATGTACGTTACTACAATTTTGATACTTCATCGTTCACACCGTCCAGAAACGCTTGAAGACTGTTTGAACAACTCATATGTGTGTCTATCCTTTCGGACCACAATAGTACTTAACACTGCTTTTATAAGGCGTCTAGAGAAAGTGCCTTCAGATTCAAACACAAAGGGTTTTAATACGAAGGGAACTAAAGGGTTCAAACTATAGGAGAATAAGTGGTGAATAAGATTCCAACACCTTCAAACAAAACTAAAACAAGTGTTATGTGCGTATAAGCAGTCTTACCTTGTGCAAATCGGCTATCAGCATTGAGACTGTCCAGCGCAGTGAGCATCTGGTCCTCCGTGTAGCTGACGTCGATGGAGCGGTCCATTGGCAAGTGGTTCTGGTTCGACTTGTTCAATAGGTCTTTTAACTCCATCTCCAAAAGCACCTGGATACATACAAAACAATTACGTTTATTTTACAACACATATGGAAATCCTAATTATTATAAATGTGAAAGTCCGTTTATTTGTTTGTTTGTTTGTAACGCCTTCACGCTTTAACTACTCAACCGATCGTTATTTAATTATACACACACATAGTACCGGGTCCAGAAAAGGACATAGAGTACCTTCCATACCGAAAAAACGTACTACTCCCAAGGGATAGAAAAGTAACTTTTATACCTACAACCTACTTACTTTGATATCTACGACCTCTTTGCGCAAATGTACACATTAGCGCGAGCGAAACCGCGGGTAAAAACTAGTAACAATATACATATAAGCGGTATTGTACAAATATAAAAGTCTTCGTTTCTTCTGATAACGTTTACGAGAGGCTGTGTCGGATCACAATAGCTCAGGCTAATTAAAACGAATCTGTTTCCTAATCTGGCGTATGGGGAAATGCGCGCTTAGCTTTGCGTCCACGCAAGAACATTTACGTCGTGATGCGCTTAGTAACGAGACGAGCGAATTCTTTATGTGAGTCAGGGGGACACATGGTATTACAGATTTATTTGTGGAAATTTTTGCTTCACTTCTAAGATGGTAGTGTTAGCGAAAGCAAGAAAAGTCTGCAGTCAATCAAAGGGTAAATAGTCATAGTCAGTTATCAACTACTATCAACGTTGGTGAGCCTTAAATAAATCAATCAATAAATAAATAAACTCCATACCTATAGGTATTGTAGGACAGTATTGTAGGATGGGGAAGTGGATTAATTAACAAATCCGAATAAAACAAATAAATGAATTGAAGTGTCTGTTTGTGATTTCAAAATAACAACTTTTTACTCAATTCATATAAAAGTATACACGATATCTTTAACAAAAATGCATTCTTTTGTTTGTCTGTTTGATTGAGGTAATCTTCTAAACAGCTGGGCCGATTTTAACAAGACTTTCACTGGAAAATAGCAAAGGCGTAAGGAGTGTAAGGCGTAACATAACATGCTACTTCAATTTTCGAAAAAACATTTAAGTATTTTAAACGTTTTAGTATAACTATATTATACTTTAGTATTAAAATCGAACTTGTAAAACGGTCATCTAAAGATAGTTCGTGACTATCGCCAAAGACATTCGCAACACGGATTCGATAGATACTAGTATTATAATTATAATTGTTTATAAATCAGACACGTACGCCCCGCAACTCTACTCCACTCTGGGATGTCCCAACGATGATGCATTTACGGTAAATATGACGTGGTTTTACGTGAACAAACTGCTATTGAATGGCTATAAACTACGGGTTGCGTTGCGCGTAGTCGAGTTGCAATATCATATGATCCATGGCCTAGTCAGCCTAGTGGTTTGAATGACGGTTTCTTCTTGACGGCTCTGTGTTCTTGAAGTTTTATGATTTACAGACATGATTATTTATTAGATAAAGTATTTATTTTTGATTAATCATCATTAGGAAACTACTAAATTTATGTCGACAAAGGTATGCTAAGTCTATCAACCCAGTGGTAACACATCTATAAAACTGAGATTGAAAAAAAAAAATACAAATTGACAAGTAAATTTGTTAAGTTGTTTACAGATGACCATTTAATAAAAAAAAATGGTTACCCATTACTTTTTTTTATTAAATGTATGTAATGTATAGGTAGATAAAAGATAGTTAGGTAAAGGTAATATATATAAGGTAGATGAGGTAATACATATAATTTCAAACACTGCCTGCATTTTAGGCTATTCGATATTTATAATATACCTACTTCTTTAATAACAATAACAAAGGTATTCTGTTATGTTATGTAAGAAGTTTTACATTTCTGTAGATACGATTACTATATTGAAAGGCTGTAAGGTGAACTTAGAAGGTGAAACTGACCTGAGCACTCAGGAAGTAACAGCATATTTTTTATCATATAGTAGGACTACTTCATCATCTTCATCTTAAAATTGGTGACAAGTAGGTATCCTTAGTCAATATGGACAGTCACTACTTATAAAACTTTTGGTACAACTCTTATTATGCGAAGTTGGACACAAGTGTCCTAAGGCGACAGTGGCCACTTAGACTCATGCTCATTTATAACTTTCATTACATAAGTAGACATTTACCATAATCTAGGTATGTTTGATCTCCGGGTCGGGCCTGGGTTCAAATCTTAGGCACGCAGTTTTTTGTGATTAGAATTATAATTATATTTAATTTTAATTATAACTTACTCTAACGATGTTAAAGGTCACGAGGAAACCTACATGTCTATAAGTTCTGCAGTACGTTACTTGCAATGTTTACATATCCGCATTTAACAAACTTAGTTTTTCTATGTGGCTACTTCTGGTAGCAAACCAGCTCGCCGTAGGTATTAGCTTCTAGTAGGTGAGTAGCAACGGCCGCCCATGGACATCTGGAAGTAACTCCACACCAGATTAGTGTACCTGAGGTGCGTTACCTGAGGTTGCTGTATTTTATAATTAAATTGGATTATCTCTCATTGTGTTTCTCTGTCACCCTAATCTTCAAACCAAAACACAGCGGCGCTCACAGCGCAGCAAAATGGGTGTGGTGGTGGCGCTGCTAATCACGACTACAAAGACTAGTTAGATTTCGTACAAGTAGTAATAGACTGGAGCAGTGATGGCCGAATGGCCGCAACTTGGCCTCTCAATCGAGTGTTCCGAGGTTCAAATCTCGCGCACGCACTCAAACGCATCTCTGATTTATGTGCGTATTAGAAATTAATTATCACTTGCTTTACGGTAACGGAAACCTACACATTTGATAGTTCTTAAAAAACTTATCTTATAAAGACTACCAATTCGTACTTGGCCAGCGCGGTGCACTCAGGCCTAAAATACCTCACATTGAGTGGAGACCCTTGCCCAGTAGTGTAATAATAATGGGTTGATGATTAAGTGATAGACTAAGAAAATTATTTACCTACATACTTAGTATGCTATTATATCAGTGTTAGTTGTCAATAATTTGGTATTTAACTTGAAAGTTTCTGCAAAGCGCGTGTAAACCACAAAACACAGTTTCGCTACATATGTAAAACGCAAAGGTCATATATTTCGTAAATCCTTTAGGCTGTAATTGTTAACGTCTCCGCTTCTAATTGGGCCTATTAGTGTCCACGTAACATGCGCCGACACACTATCGTCCAAACGGTTAGATGTTACTTCGCGAGCGAATGATGATTGTTACCCGACTGCGTCATAAGGAGGGTAATGTTTTTCGAGCGTATATATGTTTGTTTGTATTTCCATTTCTATGGCACGCACAGCCTACAGCCCAAATGGCTTAACGAATTTTAACATACGAAGTGTCGTTGCATTCGTCTCAATAGTCATAGTGACATTGGCTATATAATTTTTATAAATAGTGCTTGAAACTGAAAAAAGAGGGGAAAAAGAGAGAAAAAAAGATAATATTACTAGTTTTAAAAAAAGTATTAAAATGTAGGTCAGAGTGTTTGCTGCTTTTTACTGATATAATCTGTAAAGGGTAAGCTTAAATGGTATATTGTAAAATAATTGGTTAAATACGAGTAAGTACTTGATCGTACATGCTATAAACTGAACAGTCATTTTAAATGACGTAGACTCGCCAAAAACACGCTCTCTTTTTAAATTATAATTTAAAAATATACAAGT
>DWPV01003422.1:0-15245 GCA_018251915.1 Urbanus proteus proteus | reverse complement strand
ACGTACAACCCGCGTGGCGGAACGGTTACTATACCGGTCTGATACGCAATGGGTTCCGGGTTCGAATCCCGGCCAGACACAAATCTAAATAATGAATTAAGATTTCTGTTCTGGCTCTGGGTGATAGTGTATTCGTGTATATGTGTGTCCATGGCATCCGCGACACAGGAGAAAATGTGGGGCTATAAATGTAGAAAGTGTTTTAAGTTTTAAGCTTATGCTCCCATATGTGCCATTAGCTTATGTTGACAATGTTTTAACTCTTTTTAAAAAAGTGCATGTTTTTTTATCATCACTTTTCCACTTTGTGTAGCGATGTTGGGTTTAATTGATGCTGAAAAAGAATTCTGTAAAGAATCCACTTCTTGCAAAGAGTCTTGTCAATATACTACATGTTTTCACATTACTGAAAATTATATCCATTATTTCAAACTTACGCCGATATTTTAAGCTCATGAAATATTGCTCGATGCTGTAACTTAGAACCCATTTGTAATATTACGTCTGTTCCGTTATCATTGGAAAGCAGTCGTTAGAACTTACTTTAGGTAGACCTTTTGGGCGGGTTGAAACAGAAGTAGTCATAGTTATGTCGGTAACCTATACACTGCATACTCTACTCTATATGCTAATCTTGTACAAATATTTCAAATCATACAGAGAACAATAGTTTGAAACTTACATACGAACGAGGAGCAGGAAACCATTTATGCTACGACAGACACAAAGGGTCCTGTTTTCTGTCTCTTTCCCTCTAACTACTCATAAGAATAACCACATATATTTAAATAATTACTCCTGGTAAAATTATATACTAGTGACGATAAATATAATTTTAGCAAACAACTGGTTTGCTAAAATTTGTGTAACTTCCATCAATTAGAAAGTTTAATTTTGACGAAATATCGATCAGAAAATTGGAGTCACATGTTGTTTGAGTTCCAGGGTGGAACTAATGCACTTCGTTGAGGTAGGTACACTATAGGTAAGGTAGGATAATGATACAAATGATAATGTTTATGTTAAAACTCATTTGACTGTCTAACGACTGCGGCAATTAACCTTGTAACAGTTTCTATCGGCTACATTATTAAAAAGGTATCTAAACCTACAATATCTGGTAAAATTCTCATATGTGACTAATATAGGTGGTGAATTATTAAAACATTTCCCTGCCAATATTACCACAGTAGTGACGAGGCAGTCCCCGGGGTCGCACATAATGCCAATAGAGTAACGAACATCCGTGGACTGATTTCCCCTGTCACCGGGTTCGACGAATTGTGGTCATTGTGCAGAAGCTTTGAACGGGGCACTTGATTAAATTGAATAAACTCTTCAACTGTGAAAAGATTTGAACTCGAATCTGTTTCTGCTTACATTTCTTCGTGTAGCACGACGAAATGTAAACAGAATAGCATTACACCGTGTAGCTATTTGGAGATATTTAAGGTATTACAACTTAGTACTCAGAAATGGGTAGGTGTGTAAGATAAATTGATAAGTTTTAAAAGGTTACAAGGCAGTGGGATCATAATGGGTTGACGACGACTGACTTTTGGACAATAATTAAAGATAATAATGCTGTATGTAGAAGTAACTAAAACAATACTCAAAATAACCTTATCTCAAATAAAGTTCCGTGCACTGTTACTTTAAAAAAATCAAACGAAAAATAATAGTGCCAAATCCCGAAAGATTCTAATATAGTATGTTTATACAGTTGTTTTGGATTATTTTCTTAGTGATTGAACTAGAATATATGCATTGTGGCAAGATGTTACAATGATTCCCAAACCACGTGATGGCAATGACACATCCGCTCGCTCTAACCGGCCATGAATAATTAAGCGAACATCCGCGGAATGATTTCCCCTGTCACCGATGGTGGTAAATGAACTGTGGCAACTTTAGCGGATAAGGGCTGTTGCATACCGTTACGGTGTGACAGAAAAAGCAAGAAAGTAAGACTATCGCATGGTAGTAACAATAATATATCTTTAAAAAAAATGAGAAATCTATTTTATTCTTACTTTGCAATCATACTAAATAGTTTTAAATAGTATAATATTTGGCTATAATTATTTCTTAATGAACATTATTATAAAATTTTAGTACAACTATTTGCCAATGTTTCAGAACTTCCAAAGTTATAAGAAAATTCCAAATTCAAAATTTAATTACATATCTGATTAGTCGTGATTTAAAAACAGGATTATATTTGCGTGTATACGAGTATGACACGTGCATATTTATGGTGACTGCTACGTTACGCTGAACAGTATTATTATCTTTCACCAAAAAAATTCGCCTACCGCCCGCTTGCTTGCAATGGGACAAGTCGATATGTAATAAGCGCTACGGGCAAAAATGGCCGCAGGGGAAAAATCAACTTTAAAAAGTTTTACCTTCACATATTGTATTGAAAATTGGAGGCGTAGCGCTTTTTTAACCGACTTCCCACAGGAGAACGGTTTTGTATTTTTTTGCAAATGTATACGTGGCAATTACTTGGCAATATAACTAAATTGAGGATGTTTTCATTGTGTGCGAATTTCATTATTAACAATATCGCAAAAATAAAAGGTAAACTTTATCAGCATCAGATTTATTCTTATTAGAATCCGAAAGGTCAATATTTGAGCTAATAGACATTTTCCTAATAGTAATTTCCTCGTAATCGGCTTCAAGTAATTTATTTTCATGCGAATCGAATTCCTCATTTCCCGGACAAAATGATGAAATCGGGCCCGCCATCTTGAAATAATCACTTTATTTTTCGTGAGTTCCAATTTTGCTCTGTTTGTCGTATAAATCGCGCTAAATTAAAAACGTGTTTTCCTTTCAAATGAACGGATCTGTTTTGTCAATGTTAGAGTACTGTATATATTGAAAAAGGAACTCATAGTCCGGTGGTGCTTGAAAATCAGAAACAACTCGTGTTTAGAGATAAAAAATAGGAGACACTGAATCCTATCATTGGCAGATTTATATTAGCAGAATTCTATTAATAACATAACGAGATTAACGCTTTCTATACAAGGATCTTCCTTATCGTGGTTCCTATGGATATCTATAATTATTTTAAATAAGTACACTAATACCTCGAACTCAAATAAGTAGTCTAAATTCATCTTTACAAGTTTTTATCCAATCAGGAATCAAAGCCGAAACTATCTAATAGGTAGAATCATCTGTTACTAGAGAAGCATAAGGCTAGGTTCTAAAATCTTTGTTTAACTTTTAAATTCTTTATGAGTCCGCGTACATCTTCATCGTGAATTACCAAAGCAGCAGGCAGCTTCAACCCTATTTATGCTAGTCCCGTGTTCAACAATAACCAATGTTCAACAATGAGCCCCAGCTTCATAGAACGAAATTACCTTCTAATTTGCGGAACAAATGTGCCCTGATATGACCTGCTTCCATGACGTTGGGTCAATGCTCCAAATGTATTCAGATTTCAAGTATCGATTCGATCACTCACTGATACAGCTCTATATAAACCTGCCTTTATGTAGCAATGTGACAGCGTCTATTGACATTAATTTGTCTATAAGCTCTTCACCGCATTTGAAAAGGTATTTTCATTTAAGTTGCTGCTCTCAAACTCTAAATGTACTTCACTTATTCAGACTGTTTTATACATTAATACTTACTATACATTAAATAAAAATTAAAACTAAAACAATATGTACATAATTATATATAATAAAAAGGGAGGTGAAAAAAAAGAAAAAAGACAAATATTTTGTAATAATTGACAAGAATCATGTTATAATTTTATATCATGTAGTATTAATTAAACCAGGTTCATATTGTACAGTTTATTATAATATAATGTAGAGCCTATCGTGGTGATTGCATCATAGCTTAAGTAATGCAGTGCTCAGGTTTCAAAGGTAATTTCGGGATTGATTTACAGATGTGGTGAAGAATTTCTTGTTAAGTGCTTAATAAAAAAAAATATAGGTGAATGTGACGACTTTCCGTCAGGTGAACTGTATGGTCCTATGTTGCATCTGTTTCTAATATGGTCTGTAATAGTGATCTGTTTCTTGCAGATTACCCATTCTATAACTTTCATTCAAATTCTACATCTAGGCGCTGCGAAAAGCCCTTGTGGACCAGATCAAGCACCGGACAGACCAGATCAAGGACCTCACCAAAATGTTTGTCAAGGAGCACCTGAGACAAGCAGAAGACCGAGAGCACTGATAAAACCTACAACACACCTGTATACTGGATTATCAAAGCAGGGGAGGCCCGAAGAGCAATGAAAAAACGACTAAGAATGAAGGACAGTACGAAATGAATAGAATTTAAATACAAGTCACATAAATGTGTTATAAAATAATGTTTGGAGCATGAGATAATGAAGGACTCGGACCGCTCGCAGTTTGCAGAGAGCTAATTACTCGGAAACTCGTAATGCGCCGCAGCTGTTGCTTCCGACCTTTGCATAATATGTTTTTAAGGAACTTAAACATTCCACTTGCTTAAACTTCTTCAGCGGAAAGAGTCAGAATGAGTTATTGCAAGTCTTGCTAAACACTTTGTGCAGTTATTTGCCTTTAACCGTAATTTTGATGATATTTTTTAAGGAAACAAACACTGAAAAGTCAAATTAGTATCCCAGTAATGTAGAATATTTTTTGCTGTTCCGATGTATTATCTTGAAAATATTACTGTACAGTTTTAAGCTGTAACTTCATGTGTTAACATACGTAATAAAAAATAGAATTTAGAAACAGTATAAATATAAAATAGGTACTACGAGATACTTGTTTTATGAACTTTTACACAACTGTTAAACGGTATCATTGAGTTAAAGTCTACAAATAAACAAGTCGCTAACTAGTTGACTAGTAGTTAACGGAGTGGAAAATGAAAGGAGCGAAATATACAAAAGTTTTTACATAAAAGCGAGACGAAAGTTCAGAAACTTTATTATTCTATTAACTTTAGCTCATAACGTTGCTATTGTAGATGAACGATACAATATTGATAAAGTTCTGGCAACCACCAGGGCAATCTTTCAGGTGGTTTCAAAGATTTTTCATTATAACTAAAATGGGAATGAATAATAAATCCAAAATTTAGCACAGGTTATATAGTACTACAAATTTTTACTCGCAAAACTGGTTATAAAATAAATTATTTGAATTTTCAAAATAATTAAATTCGACCCTATAATATGAAATTTTAAATTAAAATCTAACATATTACTTATGATTCCCCTTTGACTTTTACAAAAGTACTTAACTCCGCCGGTCCTCAAAGGCTAGACAATGAATAAATCTGTCAATTTAGCAGCTATTGTAAAATTTAGTAATCAAGGACGTGCGGATCACTCGACGGCGTCGCCTGCAACCTCAGCGATCTCGCCCCTTCCGCTCTTGTACTAAGCTCTACCGCCATCAATGCCTTTTGTGGCAACGACGCCACTTCATGTAATTGTTCAGTTTTAACGTTATCCTCTTGATTAGTGTGCTCTTTTATAACTACAATCTGTTTAGCTTGTTTCAGATTTATAGCGTTACTTTACTAAATATTTGTATTTACTTTGTAATACAGAATTTATACAATTATAGGTGATTAATTACATTCGGTAATTTCAATACATGTAAACTACAGCATAGGTATAGCCAAATCATATTAGAGACGTTTTTACGTTTGTAGTAGTGTAATACGTACAGTAAATAAAACCGAAATAAACCAGTTTGCGCTAGATACCACGCATTCATGTTTATGTTATGATTGTATAATATTAGCACTTCTGCAACAGACAGCATTTCAAGTTTGAAGATTTTTCTTTAGTTATTAGAAAGGAACGCAATATTTAAATATTTCTAAAATATTTGACTCAGAATTGACAACAAAGAAGGAATGAAAATATTTGATTAACAATTCTAAATGGAATCGACATTTCGAAGTTGACTTGGTAATTTGTGAAAGGCGTCTTTGTCTCCCGTAATTAGCCGCCAAAGGAATCAGGCGAAAGAAACTCAAATTGTGGTGCGAATTATTTGACGGAAACGTTTATTCAGATATAACGGCATTTAACTGTTTTACAATTAATTTTCACTGAAATTATATAAATGGATGTCGACATATTTTTTGGACTTAATGGTAAGTATATCCTTCTGTAAGAATATTGTGTTCCTTATGTAGACTAAAAAATAATTGATGATTGAAAAAAAAACACACTCAAATGTGAATGTGCGTATATTTTTCAACAATGAAATCAATATGCTCCTATTACATTCATGCAATTGCTAAATCCAGCACAGAACCGAGGCTTGAGAAACGTCAACGTAAAACTTCCATATTTTTAGTCAAGCTTACAAAGGTTTCGAAAGTCCACAATGCAGAAATAATGGCCACGTATGCATTTCAGAGTGAAATAGGAATTTTAATATTAAAGAGAGCTACAAGCCAATGCTCGTATACAAGCGTTAGCTTCGGTGGGTGGGTATACAAAGAGCAACCGAATCATAATCGCGGGGTGTTTTGCGGCTGCCCTATGGGGGCCCATTGTTTCGAGACGATTGCGGGCTAAAAGGCGCTTGAGGACCATTGAGATATCGCTTCGCAAAGCGCCCGTGCTTGATACGCGTCGAGTAGAGCAGGCGGAATTACCAGTCTGACGTTTCACTAATAAGTATCGAAAAAATGCATGAGATGGAAAGTTAATAGGATGGTTCATATGGCAAGAAGTTTCATTGTATAGTGGTAAATTAGGGACAATTGAGTAGTTTTTCTACATTTTTTGCGATGTTTGCCGTATTGGATGTTTTATCATTACTAACCGTTTCTGATTTGTAAAGAAATTTTTCACTTATAGCACGTAATTTTTTTCCGTACTATATTAAAACTTTTTTCACATATATGTTCTAGGTGTACTCCTGTAGATAGAACCTTTATATTTTATACTTTTATATTTACGCTTGTCTTATTGAATATTCATGTATTATTTAAAGAAGTTTTTGCTCTATCGTTAGGTTGTAGTCAAACTAGTCATTTAGCTGAATATCGTTCGGCGGAAGGAAAAAAATTCAAATGAACCAAATTCACACTTCATGTGGTCTTTTAATTATATTGGATCTCAGATGATATAACGTAAAATAAGTTTAGGTCTATTTTCTGTACAAGACAAAATCGTAAAGACATATTTGTAAGCAGGAAAATAAATTTATTCGATCATTGTGTATAACAAAAGGACCTTGGTTAAAGGCTACAGTGAATAATAAGATCAGTGAATTGTAAACTTCTGATACGAGTAGTGATCTTAGCCTAAATGGTTTTTCCGATTTTTTATATACTCGAATAAGGGAAATATTATAATCTTGATGCTCTAAAACGAGATAGGTATAAAATATAATTTATGTTATGCGAGTCACGTTCCACGATACGATTACAATATTAGCTTTCAGCCTGAGAATCTGTCAAAATATTATATCCTCTTAAGCCTGTTGGCGGATTTTATTTATGTACAAGCTGAAGGACCGGCTTACATAGATCGTCTATCTTAGTGCTTCAGAATGGCAACGTATGTATGATCGGCTTAAGGTAGAACTCCTAGTCTATATGGAGATGGTTATAGACAGAGAGCAGCAGTTACTACTCACCATCAGGTGAACTGCAAGCTCGTTTGCTCCTTCAATATTATGTAAAAAATATAAATCATAATCGCGAAAAGCTTTAAGTCGGTACATACAACAATCGGTTGATATACAGTACAATATTTGCTGTTGTGATTAGAATTTTTTCACATTCTATTATGTTCGCTCGTAAGGCTTTGTATACAAAGTGGGTATCCCGAAGATTTCCACCCCAGCTGATTCCATTACCGGACCTTTCCGCACAAAGGGTGTAGCAGAGTGCGACTCAATCTCGAAGGTTTACGGCTCTCCAACCTCTTCCATAAAGAATTGTATTTGCATTCCAGCCCAAGCGATTCGACTTACGCTTTCCCAAACGTCAATAGACGGGGTCAAGTGCTGGGAGTGATCTTCGAGGAAATTTTAACTCTATTCCTGGAAAGTAGGAGCTGTTGTCGAATGAGAGATGAGAGTAATATTATGAAGGTCGAGCAGGGAATTCATGATGTGAACGAAGCTTGGACCGATCACCCAGTATCTTCCGAAAGGCGCCCGATTTCATTACCTTTTTATCTATATAAAAAATCTTTAGGAGTTATTAGTTTGCTCGAGTGTGTGTTGATTCAAAGCTGAAGGTTGCAGAGGGCACGTCTAATGAATTTTCTGGGTTCCGACTCGCACGAATTACAGCAATTTGTCCTTTAATTGAATTGCCAATAAACGACACCGAAAGGGATCTCATTAGCAGGAATTAATTCTATTGCGAAAAGAAATACCTTCTTGTAACGTTACTGACAAATGTTTGTACTTAAGAGAATTGGTAAGTGATCATGTCGGGAATATATTATTATTTTGTTATTCTATGTTAACATTGTACATTAATTTGTTACATCTAAATGTTTGTTGTACATGAATAAGTTTATCAAATTGAAGTAAATTTCTTAATTTGTGAACAATAACGAGTTAAATTTATATTGTTCATAGAAATGCTTTGATTTTGATTTTGACTAGACATGTTGATCGCAAATTGATGTGAACTAGTTTAACAAAAACCTCATAACATGTAGAGCATAGCACTGATACTATTATCCAAATTAACTTCGAAACATAATATATGAAAGCCATTAACTTGTAACCTGCCTAAGCCCCTTATCGGCTATTCTGTTAAATTATACCAAACAGGCAAACTCACATTAATTCGGCGCCCAAAGTACACAATTCAATTTTTCGCATGGACTTTTCTGGAGGTTAGAATTCGAGTCACGACCTCCTTAGCCCGTTGGGTGAGCCTAGTGTAACATATAGCACGTATTACAATGGTATAAGGCTTAAAATGTGTGTTGGTGTGGGATTGTCACGTGCGGGTTTTTGCTGGCAGCGCGACAAAACGTAGATCAACGTTTATTCGATTCGTTTAGGGAGTCATAATCGGATGTATGCGATACAGGTTTTTATACCAACGCTGGGAAAAGGTTTTGCTAAAATTGTACCATTCTTATATTTATGGAACGTGGTGATACGAATTTTAATGTGTTAGAATTACAAGTCTTAGCTCTATCATAATTCGAATACAGGAACGTTGCCGTACATAATTCTGCCTTATATTAATATTTCTGTTTTTGTATTAGGGTCTGAAAAAAATTATAGAGATTGCGTACATACAGCCTGACATATTTTAATTTATCGGGACTCCACGGATGCCATATCCATTGTCGATTTCAGGTGGGACTTCTGTTTCAATTAAGAGTTTGTTATATATTTATCCATGACCAGAAGTTTAGTGATAATTAAAAAAATTTGAAAATGGCTTGCTATTGCAAAATTAAAATATTAATAAGTCATCTATAAAATTCAAATGTATTATAATATATCAGAGCCTTCATTTCCCTTTCCCGTTATCCCTGAATAATTCAAACAATTCCATAGAGAGTTCTGAATTTTTTTATCCCAGCACTTCCTTTTCCTTTATCAATGTTAATCCGCTCCATTAAGGGGTGTCTGCTTATCACATTTTAATAATATTTCGGATAAACAAAGTAACGTGGATTGACGGCGAGGCTTAGCGCTGAAAGGTTCTAATGGAAGCGCGGATTGACCTCCGCTTGATCGGACACGCAAAGAGTAAGTAATGAATAGTTTTAATAGGTAGGCATTAACTTAAAGGAAGCACTATTGTTCGATAATGATATCACAACGTGATAATTATGGCTTTCTGTCTCATAACAGCTTAACTGGGTGGTATTAGTGTGAAACTCAAGTTATACCTATGTATATTGAGTCATAATACATTTGAAAACGTAAATTATATACCTATTTATTTTGTATAGCCAACAATAATTAAATATATTTTTGTGATTGTTTTATCACATTATTCTAAAAAAACATATTTTTCACAGTTAGTCACAATACTTTGGCAGTATGCTATAAGTTCTATACCTATCCTTGAAATAAATTATTTAACTCAGTATGTCGAGCGTTGGGTAAAAAATGCCTTTCTAGTTTGGCAGACGAGATACGGTATTTTCTTTACCTTACGTACTCTATGACCATCGAGATATAATTTTATCATCACAAAAAGCGACGACAGATCTTATCCGGCGAAGATTCGACGCCATTGACTTCGGGGGTGTTATTAACGCTTATCTCTGAGGAATTTGAGGAACTGAGAGACTAGCTAGTGAAAGAAAAACATTAGGAAAGATAAATACGGTAGATACGGTGGAAATTATCGGAAAATATCCAATGGTTTAAGCGGAAATAGCCTCTAATTACATGACCTAAAGAAACGTCTTATGTACAAAACTAATACAAACATAAATTTGTTTATAAAGCGTTTTGAATATTAACTCGATATCTATACTATAACAGACATTTTTAAATTATGACCTTTTATTCTTTGATACTAAATTGCACTTTTTAGAAATACCTATGTACCTACCTACTACATTAAGTTGAGCTGTAAATCGTACCGGATCAAAGGTCGTCTTTTTGTATTTCGTGATTAATAACTCAAACGGCCAAGGCCTGCTGATCTCACATACATAACTACATGAATTGAGGATACTCACCAGCCTCCACCCTCATGTCCCTGGAGAGGATGGTGCCGACGGCGGCGGCGGCGCGGCAGCGGTACACCGCCGCGTGCACGTCGCTGCGGTACTGCGCCGCCGAGAACGCGCCCAGCCACAGTGTGCCGTTCGGGAGCGCTTCCCTGCAACAAACCCATTGTTTAATATTTTTGGATAATACTGAGGGAGCAAAGGAGCATGCAGTCCACCTTATAGTAAGTGGCCACTACCTTAATTACCGCTAATCAACGCCGAAAAGTCTTACCCGAGGTTGGCCACATTGCTATCTCTGTAGACTAAGTTGGAATGCCTCGCACATGAACGTCTCTCTTACCACGTCCTTCATGGTGTTTAAGCGGGAGTAAGTACAATTACAATATACAGAAGTGGGTTTAGACGGAAGCTGATTGTTGGCTTATAGATTGCTAATTGGATTGATATAAATAAAAAAAAATTAGAAAGTCGCTCCCTCAGAATGTTGGTCGTGAAATTAATTCTCAATTATACAGTGCAAAAAGTAAAAAATATTATCTCCAGGACACCAGAAAATCTCATTTATTAAGCAGGAATCGGACAAAACAGATCAGAAATCAGGCCTTGGTGCGTTATAATTAATCAAAGATATTCGTGCCTTCCAATCCAATTCAATCCCCAGCTATTTTTGAATGCGGAATCTTTATAAGCGATCTGATGCTTGAATAAGATTAATGGCGGACGATTTTCGGTTCACAAAGAAATAAAAATGGAAGAGGGAAAACAGCCATTGAGAGTGACCGGAAAGGCAAAGGTTGTGTATAAAACATTCAGGCATAAACTAAATTCTGCACGCGGCTCTATCCGGGCAAAACAGTTTTGATTTTTTTTTAATATTTGAATGTTTTGACGAGTAAAATATGGAATAAACTAGCTGATCACCGTAGTTTCACCTGCATTTGAAGAGTTAATCAATAAACAAGTCGCGAGATTGACACAGCGATAAAACAAAATAAATGTATCCCACGGGAACCGCACATTTTCCCAAGTAGCTTATATGTTATTCCAGACTACTATCTATGTCTGCACCAAATTTCATACAGATCCATTCAGCCGTTCTTAAGGTATAAAGTAACAAACATCCATCCATCCTCACAAACTGTCAGCTTTATAATATTAGTAAGAAATATGTCTGGAATATTGAATCACAAATTATTTCTAATTAGTCTTAGAGGAACTCTGATTATGTATTGTACATATTAGAATTCCGTACAACCTAAGAAATCTAACCCAACCTTCGTATATCTAACATATAACTCGCTTTAAGATTACCAACGCGAACTTAATTAATATTATTTGAGAACATTACTGATGTCAGACGAGCTTCATTTTGCCAAAACATCCTAATGTAGCTAGCACACAAGCTAAGAATATCAAAGGGTGTCTGAGCACAGGGGATGATCAAACAAGTGTGTACTATATTACCTTAATTGCGTCCTCGGCGATGCAGTGTAAATAAATCCAGCTACCAATTATGCCCTTCGTACACGCCTAAGATATTAATTAAACTGAGTAAATATGAGTTGATTACTGAGGACTAATTGCAGAGCCGTGTGTTATGTGTGTGTTTCCCGTCTATACGCACGCACAGACTCACATAGACGCGAAAGCAAACTATAATATGTAAGCAAAACAACTAAAGGGAATGTCCATAAAATGTCTACTTGTGGCAGTGTGGTTATATGTACCTAGTGGTACATTTTTGGGCAAGGGTCCAATCTTACAATTGACAGAGGTCGGGATCATATTTTAGTACTTTAAACAGGAACTGGTACAAGCAAATTTAGTTGACAATATCTTAAGTTTGTAATATCTTATTTGTGATATTAAAATTTTCGTGATGATAGTAACATGGCGATGGTGATCAAATCACTTATCAAAAATAATATCTCCGTGTTCAATGAAAGTTCATATTTTATAAATCTACCAAACTTTGTGTCCATAATTAAAGTGAGTAGATAAGTTACTTGCTGAAGGTCTAATTGGTGATTTATCTTAATTACGTAACATTATAAAGACGTATGGGAACACTTGACATAGGCGTAGATAATACCAAAATTATTTACTCATATGTCTCTTATTAGTAATCGAACCAGTATTGATGCAGTATTACCCGCGTGGTGGAGCGGTTACCATACTTGTCAGACGCACAGTTTGTCCGGGGTTCGATTCCCGTCCAGACAGATATCGGAATGATGAATTTACATGTGTATTCTGGATCTGGGTGTTTGTGTATTCCTCTTTGTGGAGAGGAGATAACAATAGTATTAAAATATTTGTATTGAATGGAAGGTAATTACTGTTCGTGTTTACATAGTCCATCATATTGTTATTGACGTGTTTGGGATTGCATACTTACTGTATTCAATTAATTATTTAATTCAATCATTGTCAAAGTCAATTCTATAAATTACAAAATTAATTTGTTCATATCAAGTATTATTTATTCATATTACGTTTTCAGAGCACATACACTACATGTACATACATTACATACATTCATATACATATGAGTAAAAAGTCATCATAAAACCTGAAAACTGTGCCCAGGAGTTTTAACTTTGCTTGGGTCTGCATTTATTAGGTACCTATACAAACCTAAACCTAACAGTGAATGAAATTAATATTTAATCTGTCTTATCTGAAATCTCTATCAATTATTTTTAAATATGTTTCAGAGAACATAACATTATTATATAATTTTCTGATTTACTTACTACTAGTTGATCCGGGCAGTTTTACCCGCGTTAAAAAAGTAATAAAAAATACTTATCTAAAAATAGGTAACACCCCACGCTCGGGGCCCCCTAAAATTAAAGTAGTTATGTTACGCCTTAGATCTTCAGCTATCTGCCAGTGAAAGTCCCATCAAAATCAGTCTAGCCGTTTAGAAGATTAGCTCAGGCAAACAGACAGACAGACAAAAAAGAAATTGGATTTTCGTTATAGGTATCGTTTATATTTTCATATGCATTGAGTAATTAAATAATATTTTGAAATCACAAACAGACACTTCAATTTTATTTATTTGTATAGAAAACGTTGGTAAGACGAAACTATGAAAACCGACCAACCACCGGTCCTTGAAGTCAGCTGTAAAGCCAAAGCGTGGGGCGTCGGTACAAACAAACGCTTGACACGTCTGATAATGAAGAGCGAAGACCGTTGTTGGAGCCTCACGTGTCGCTCCTTAGTCTTTGGGCTCTGACCTGGCGCGACCTATGGCACACTTTCTTGTTGAGTTTCTTGCAAAGATATGTGATATCATTACGATTGGATAACTTTACTTACTAATCATAAAATGACATTTTATTATAGTATGAAGTAGTACGAAGTAGCAAACAAATGCACAGTCCACCTTATTATAAGTGGACATTGCCGTTGATAGACATCTGTAATGAACCCCAGATAATATTATGAGTCTTATCTGATGTTGACCACAACTGCGTTAGTATCCTCGATGTTTAGGTTGGTACGTCCTGCCTAGGGGTAAAACTCTATATAGGTTCGACTCCCGAGGCACCACTACCACATCAATTTATGGTAATAATAACAGAGTTGAATGGTGCTCTGTTTTCCGACGTCTTTAGCAGTAGTAACGCTGAGACTCACCTCAGGTAAGATTTACTTTACCTTATGAATTGATTAGCGATATTTACATATAAGCTGCAGAGGCCACTCGTCGCCAATAGACTGCAAGCTCGTTTATTACTTGTGTGTTATAAAAAATCTTTGCATACCATCAGTCAATAGTGAAGTGGTAGGGTGTGAAGCAAAAATTAATACATCCTACATCTGAAGCTTTGCGGCCAAAGAACACATGCGCGTATATACGAGAAATAACAAGCGCTTGCATAAACCGACATCTCGCATTTCCCGCGCCGGCAAATTTGCGTTACAAGCAAAATGTATGCACGAGCTGGCAAATTATCCGAGCCATGGTTTACACGCAAACATGGCGCGGATTCAAAACAACACCGCACATAGTTTGTGTATCGTTGAATTTCAGCAAGTACGAGTATACCAAACACAAAATATACCGAACCTATACCTACATGTTTACTCTGTACCCTGTGTGTAACCAGGTGTTCTAAAACTAAAGAATTATCTTAAAAAGAAAAGAAATCCGACGGCCTATTTATTTATTTTGATACGAGTACACATATTGCTATGATTATAAGAAAGTCTTACTTTCCACCTCTTTTATTTCAGTTCTCAGGCACCATATTTAAAAAAAATAAGTAGCCTATGTTACTATGAAAATTGAGACGAATCTAACGACACCTCACATGTTAAAATCCGTTAAGCCGTTTGGGCTGTAGGGCGTGCCAAACAAATAAATATACATACACTCGAAAACCATCGCCCTTCTTTTGACACAAAGTAGCCCTTCTTTGAGCTCTACTTTATCCATTTAAGAACAAGATTGCCATCATAAACGTGCGTTAGTGATTCCAATCCATACCCTCAGATAAATAAAGTAGGTAGATCTATCATTCCTAACAAAAAAATGAAGCCATTTTTAAAATGGTCGGGCTAT
>DWPV01003421.1:0-15246 GCA_018251915.1 Urbanus proteus proteus | reverse complement strand
CTGTGTATTGTGGCCTAATACTTCTCTGCTTAAACATTTAGTGGTACGGAACCCTCCATGTGTGAGTTCAACTCTCATTTGGCCAATTATTTCTAAAATGTTGCTGATATTTTAGCAGCTTAGCACTCTAAAATTATAGACACATTTACCGTTCCGTACGTCGAGTTAAAAAGAACCGTGGCACTAACTGATTAATTCATTTCAATTATTCGTAGGAATTATAACTTAGTTCTTAAAGGTAGCAATACATTATTTATGTGTCGCTTTAATTAATACACCTATTTTATTTGGAGTCCAATTAAAATGTTCATGGACGTCCGTAATCCATGTTAGAGCTTACTACTAAAAAATCTTTTAGCGTTTATTACAATGTCCATGAACCTCAAAGACGATAAAAATTGAGGCGAAGTATTTGCCATAAAAAATGATGATGGAGGTAATTATTAAGCCATTTTATTAACCAACACCACCAATCCAACAGTTACGCTTGGTTGGACGTTCCAGCTAGATGAATCAGTAAATAAATCAACAATAGAATCGCAGGAATCGCCTGAGCATCTACACGAAGCTCGCAACTAGCGAACTACAGATTTTAATTGTTACAAATAATACTCCATTCCGTTATCTCGATTCTAGATAATTAGGAAGATAAGGTTTAAATAGAGTAGCCGTAACAGGTAATCATCTCGATCTAAGAAACGGTTAACTGACTTATTAAGGTTTATTAACATGGTGTTTGACATCCTGACCCCCATTGGTATCGCCGGATCACAAAAACCTAAGTTTATGGCGAGGATCACGCAAACTGACCCTTTGAACCTAATGTTTATGGGGGCTGTTGCTGATAGACTTACAAAGCGCTATTTAAAATAAATGACGGTATGCTAGGACCAATATAAGTGGCTCGGATTTAGTCCTCAAGGGCAATATATGCGTAATAAACCTCAGGTAAGATTGATCTTAATTAAGGTTAGTTTTAGAGTTATGTGTCGGTTTCTTGTTAACATTAAGTAAACTAGATGATCTGTATTAAATTGTATAAAAAAGTCTTTCATTGGATATATACAATTTTGCATCAATAACGGCAAATAAAAGTAAATTCCGCGTGTTGGTACCTAATTTATTTTCGATTCCGAGTATTGGTTTACTTCAGAATGTTTTTATGGAAAACATTCAGAGTAAAACATTTTGTAGGTTATTTTGTGTGGCTCTTAAAGCAAATGGACATTAATGTTTCTAATAACAGATAAATAGAGTAACAGGCATTTGCGTCGATTGAAACACGTACCTTTGACATTATAGTTGTGACGCGTAGTCAAAAGGCACCGGTATTCCAACATCTACTTATGTGTTATGTAAATGTAGCAGATCGTGAGGACAACCTCAGCGCAAGCAAATGTTCCAACCGGTGATAACACTTTTAGGTCGCGTACTTGTAGCATATTAAGTAAGTTACGGTACAATATGAAAAGGCCTAAAACGCAATTTTAGCATATAAATCTCGTGAGTACCAGTGTTTACGGATATGATAACTGGACCTTTCCCATATTTGTATTCAGTAGAAGTGCTTGCATTTGTCCTAACAATAGGCTCATATTACTGTGAAATATGGTGAATGTTACTCCAGATAAGAGCTGCCTTTCTGAAAGCTCTATGATGATACATAACTATCTAAATAGGCAGTATTACATATCTTTTGACCCCAATAATTAATATAAGGTACAATTTTTGGTACTATTTTTCAAATTGTATATTTAGTGCAGTGTAGCTTTTACCTACAGTTTGTTTGCGTGGAATTAAGCAGGTGGTGGTGAAAATATAAAAATAATTCGATTATAATAAGTTTCTCGGTCGGTCAAATACTGTTGGCTTTAACGATCTTATGTAGGTAGGTCATGTAAAAACCAATATCCTAATAATACTCTTATATTAAGAGAAACAAAAATAGCAGTTACTTTTCCAAATCATTGCCATCTGCCAAAATTCATTAACTAGCAATTAGTAAGTAGGATGGGGTCAGTCACGAGTGTAGTCATTAATTAAGCCGGCGATAAGTGCCGTGACAAAATACAGCTGGGGGCGATCTGACCCAATAATTAAGTAGAGCTTAAGTGATATAATTCTTTACGATAAATGATTCTACACAATCTTCGCTTCCTACGCTCGTAGTCCCGTTTTTGGAATCTTTGTTGGTGCCATGGACCTATAAGTACGATTACATAAACACCCAGACCCAGAACAGAAACTTAAGGCTTTACCTCTGGCTATGTTTGTCAAGCCGGAATTTAATGCGGCACATTTTGCGCGATGATGCGTGATAATGATCTTTACATCTCAGGATATCAAGAATTTATGAATTAACGACGTTTTGATAGTATTCCTTTTTTTTTTAAATACTTGCGTGACATATACATAAAAGGACTAGTAATATAAAAAATAGGTACTCAAATAAAACATGTAGATTTATAGCAGTTATTTTAGGAAAAAAAATATATGTAAGTTAGAAATATTCTGCAATCTAAATGTATTGATTTTGGGTAAAAAATATGTACAGTAATTTATACTAATCAGGTACAACCTTTAGAGACATATTTTCTTCTAAATATAAAACAAATCCGAGCGCCATTTTAACAAATCATTAATCTAAACCACAGCTATTAAAGTAATAAGTTCCTCAACACCAAACAATAAAATGCTCTTTAGCGCAAAGGTTATCAAGATACAAAAATCATGCGCGTTTACATTTCGTTACTATACTTATACTTAGGCCGGCATCACACTTGTTCCCAACGTTGGTCCCAATGCCTTACGTCTATGGCCGTATTGTCGAAGTCAGCGTACAGCGTACGGCAGGAGCATAGCGGCGGACACCTCCTCTCGAAGGCAATGTAGAATGCTAGTATTGAAGTAGTTTTTTTTTTATCACAGTCGTACTTGAGGTCGGTCACTGATGCTAAGTTGGAACACCTCGGATAAGTATGTCTCCCTTACCACACCCTTCAAACAAGAACATATTAGCACCGAACATTGTTGTTAATAGGCAGAAATAGGCGTGGAGGTTGTGCCGCCGGAGTCAAACCACAAGGATTCTACTACCTTCGAAATCGTATGATAGATCTAGAAAATAGCATTGACGCCAACATTGGAGCAAACATTCGTAGAAATTTCTACATCCATGCTTTGGAGTTATGTTGGGGCCAACGTTGGAACCAACGTGTACAGCCAGCCTTACGAGTATATTGTTCCGCACAAATGAGAATTATGCAAATCGGGATTGGGGCGGGCGGCAATCAACTTGATGGATTTGAGGTTAGACGCGATATATTTACTTGTAAAGGTGAAGAATGACCTGTAACATGCTTGTAATGTACGGAGTGAGTATTACAATAGTTAATGCGAAACAAAAAACACTTAGCCGCTTTCTATACTCGTTGCCCTATACTAGTATTTTATGTTTGTACTTTGGTAGCCATACCACTAAAGTATATTACACATACAAAAATCTTTATGGAATTTAAATATTATCTTTTTATTAGCAATTGATCCTGGGACTACCGGGCCCCTGCATTTTTTAGATATAGAAATAGCAACGTAGCATGTAGCTCATCTGATAGTTATTTGCCAATGCGGGTGACATCATTAGGGTAAGATAATTGTCGTACCTGAGGTAAAAAATTCATTGCTACCCTTGAGAAGTTGGAACGCCCTGAATATGTATACTCTTACCATACCTTTTCAGCCAGAAGTCAGCAGCGCTTAATACAATGGTTAGAAGCCAAAAAAAGATGTACCTAGAAGTGGTGCATCTCGAGTCTAACGAAAAGATTCTGTCACTGTTAAATTCTTGCATACCACTTGCATGGTACAAAAATCCTTATGTGATTATAATGCATTATTAAACATACATAAAAGATATAAGCCTGATTAGTAATCAAACCCGGGCCCGCAAAGCTAGTCAGCTGGTACGACTATTGTGTTACAGCTGTCACATGGGTCATTAACCAGCGCTAATCACGTGCTTTGCATGCTGATTGTCGTATTTAGCAACTTGCTTTACTCGTAAGTATTACTGAGAAACTAAATGCTGTCTAGGATAGACATAGAAATGTCCCGATTTTAACAGACGATTTAACGTAACACGGTATCGAATACGTATCGATGTTACATCATCTACATGCTCAGATCAGTCAGAACTAATACTACTCCAAATAATAAGTTGATTGAGAACAAGACTTGCAACGTTATACTCGTCTTAATTGATATCGATCAGAATTTTATTACGTGTCATTTTAGAGTAATTGCTATTGCGTATTGCATTTTCTAAAAAACGATCATACATCATACGTGTACATACTTTTATTGGCTGTAAATAAACTATTTGGAAATCGAGGCGTAACTTTTAACGAAGTGTTGATAAATGTGCTCCACAATAAATCGAAATCGATTTTGGTACGTAATCGATTTCGTGTTGTTAACATCTCGTTGAGCGTTTTGTCACGAACTTGCTGATATTATCGACTAATTGTTGATGTTGGTTAATGCCTGGTATTTGTGGCCACAAAGTATTTTAAAAATTGATTTTGAGGAGGTATGCTATCACATATATAATCCCATCCATCCATCAGCCTTTTGAGGTCCACTGCTGGACATAGGCTCCCCTAAGTGGCGCCACTCCAACCGGTCCTGTGCCTTCTGAATCCAGCGGGTTCCCGCTGTCCTCTTCAGGTCATCAGTCCACCTGGTCGGGGAGCGACCTGTGTTCCTTTTGCCTAGACGTGGTTGCCATAATACGGATAATACGGATAAACAAAAAAATTAAGCTTAGATGAAAAAGCATTTCAATAACTAAATATCAATTTAAAGGTAACATACGCCAAAATACTAAATTCTTCAAATCAGATCATAGTAGCCTCTCACTATAAGGAGTTAATATATTCTATCATGAACACCGGAAACTATACTTAATATTGTATGGCTTCGCTCTGGTTATAGTTTAATTTAATTTGTAGACGACATAAAGGTTAGCCACTTACGAGACATTCAAAAGGACTTACATTAAGCCTTGGCATGGAATTACGTTATTTTACACTCAATAATCTCATGCGGATTTAGTTGAAGCGTTTGATACTCCAAACTGATTTTGTTACTGGATTTTAATTTAAAGGGTATAGTATGATTAGTAATAGTAATAGTGGTGTAGGAGTAAGAAGCGTCATATCTTACGCCTCGAAGCGTCCTGTGGTCATAGAAATGATTACAGACCAATTTCAACCAGAAGTCTACTACTATTTGGTGTATTTTATTATATTGTATTAACCACTAAACATCAAAATAAATAAGTGCACGTGTATAGATATGTAAAAGAAGTTTATAGAGTAAGAAATGCAAACTGAGTAACATGTTAACTTGAACATTAAAGAAAACAGCGGGAATGAAGTATAAGGTAATTCAATTTCTTGGAACGCCTTCCGTCGGCCGTTTGACTGTTGATTGCACGTTACATGAGAAATGTAATTCATTATTACTATTACCGAGCGACTTAATGATTTAATTGCACAGTGAGTGAAGTCCGTATTTGTCCACTCGTCGGCCTGAATAGTAGCTAATGAGCGAAGAGCTTTCGACTCGAGTCACTTATGGCACATTTATGGGTCGTAACTGGTTTGCTGTTGCCATATTGCTCAATCAACCTCATCTCATTACATAATCTAGGCATTTTTCTCAGCGCCCACGTAGCTTTGTCTTCTCGAAGAACAATGTAAGTCTGTCCATCAGTTTGCGTATACGCTTATCTATTGAGTTATCTAATTTACGGTTCTAATAGCCGGGTTGGTTACAGAGCGCCATTATGCTCGCTATGGTGCTATGGGATTTTTTGTTACCGGAATTGTTTTAGACTTTTGTGGGTTGATTTACTTGTGAATGGAGATTTTGCTTATTTTGGCTATTTGTTTTAATAGTTCTTTGCGTAATTTTGGGAAAAAATTAGTTATGTTTCGTAAAAGTAGAACCCAAATTGTGCGAACCTCCTAAATCCGAATTCGGCATAAAAACTTTAACCAATCTAATTTCAATACAATCTTCAGAACCTAATTTTCGGTAAATTTAAAGGTTAACTAATTATCTTAAATAATAGAAGCTTTGTTAATTAATAGAACAATAGTAATTGAGTATTATAATGAAAACAGGGTAAACTCAGTTCATTAAAAAATCTAAAGCTACCAAAATATAACCCTGTTCGATTTTTTTTCTATTGTATGGACATTTTTATTTAAGACGGTTGGAAGAAGACATTTTACGCTTCCAACCTGGATTGAATATTCCTCGGGGCTACGAACTAGATTGTCCATTGACATGAATACGATCAGTCCCATCTCAATGTTGGTAGCCTCACAACTCTTTGAAGCATTCAATTACTTCGCGCTAACAAGATTCTTTGTACACTCTTTTAATTCTAATTGGAATGTTGTGTACTCATATGCCATTATCGTCCTTATTCTAAATGCTGCATTGTCTATTTTTGTAAAGCAACGTAAATTTATAATGTTTCTTAAGCCTGTCAAGAGTACTCCAGATTTCGAAGTATCGTATACTATTGGCATTACATCACGTAGAGGTACAAAAACAGAAATGTGTCAGTGGCCTCGTTTAGTTTTTTACGCATTTTCAACGACTTTCACCTAAAAATGTATACAATTAATTTATGTATACGTACGTGTCAACCTTGCACTCGTTAATGTTACGAAAGAATTTAAATAATTCGAAAAATGTATGAATTAAGGAGTCGAGATTTATTACCTCGATACGAATGTAATGTTTGAAATTAATGTGTGTAATTTTGAAAATAATAAAAATAACTTAATTTTACTTATATATGAGGATTAAATTAATACATTTTTGTTAATAGCGCTTTACAGTAATACAATATACTAGCACTACAGTATAGATACTTATATGTATCGAGGCATTATTTGTCGCTTTTGCATACACTTACAGGAAATTACTGTATCAATACAAATTTTCTGTATTTCCGTTTAAACAGTACTTATTACTGTGAAATAAATCTTTTATTTGTATTACGCACTTAATAAGCAGTTGAGAGCGGAACCACTTAGAAAGTCAGTATACAATTTATGGCAAATTGTTGTAAACTTTCAACAACATTTTATGATTTACTAGTAGGTACTTTACTTGGACACAATGACTAACTTTCAAAACTAAGCTTAGGTATTGCATCACAAATAAATGCCTATTCCTACTTCTTTACGTTCAGCTTAATGGGACTTATTTCACAATTCATGGACCATTATGGTATTAGAACCGGTTTCGATATTCAACGTTGTCTAATTGTAGTAATAACGTATGATTTACTTACGAATTAATTAAAGTAGTTTTATAATTAAACGTTATGTAGCTGATAGTATAACTTTCATCACGATTGTGGTTTACAATGGATAGAAAAGTCATCATCGCAAATGACAATATTAAAAGTAAATATTCATGGAATATGTTTAGAACTAATTATGATAATACTTCGGCGGTACCACCGTCAAATTTATTTCGACCTTATAACGGGAGATAGTATTAAATGTATCTGTCTCTTAGAGAGCCGAGTGCGGTGATGGACGATAGATAGCATCTCAGGCATCTTCGGTTAACCTCGGGAGAAGTTCGATACTATTTGGGGTTGAAATGCAAGCTCAACTATTCTACTTTGAGGCTAGGTGACTATTCTACTAGCATGCGTTGTTAAAAACATACATTTTCTTGGTTAGCAATAATTGGTTGTGATAATTTTGGTGGGTACAAGTGTGGTCATAGGGGTTAAACTTACAAAGCTATGTGGAGATGTCTATACAATATTTGCTCTCTGGAGCCTTTAATTTGTTATGCTATCTAAAACATAGTAAGTAATAAAATGATAATTTCATGAGCGCTTAATATCGTATAATAGAAAATTATTTCTCATAATCCTCGTTCAAATTACTACAACAAATAAACAGAATGAAAGCTTAAGGACTTTACAGCTCACATTATTGTATCGTACCGTTCTTATGATTTTGTTTATTGAATATCATAAACGGGTTTGTGGGCGGGTTCCTACGGGATAATAAAGGAATATTGTTTAGGTTTCCGGCCTGTCCTTAATAAAACGTATATAACTTTCATACCCATGTTACTTGGTGTGACAATGCGCTGCTAACCGGATGTCTAATATACCGAATCATCGTATTATTATAGTACGTGTATTTAAGATGTAAAATGTACGTAAGAAAATTATGTATGAAAATAA
Organism: Urbanus proteus proteus; assembly: GCA_018251915.1. Lineage (NCBI taxonomy): Eukaryota > Metazoa > Arthropoda > Insecta > Lepidoptera > Hesperiidae > Urbanus > Urbanus proteus. The sequence continues at coordinate 6,953 of DWPV01003421.1, read as the reverse complement.
CATGTTTTTCAAAATGTAATCCATCTTAAAAGACATCTTGATTAACATGTTAATTGATCAGACCGAGCTATGTTAAAACAATAAAACATTCTTTGAATATATTGTGTTCACTTAATTTGAACCATAAAAGCTTTTTAAATTATCTAAATTGAAAAGAAGGTAGGTATTATATACATTTAAGTATTTTCTGCGGTAAGTGATAATGGGTACGCTATTTTAAGATTTGTAACACTTACAGATTAATAGTACTAATAATTTGGTCGTTTATTCGTATAATCCGAGGTCCATTAGTCGGAAGATCAATTGTTCCATTCTTAGAAAGATTTTTCTCTAACGCTTTTTACAAGACAAAATATAAGTAATGATGGAATACACCGTTACCCATTCACCTCTAAACACTGATCTTATTAACACTGTTCTAATGAATGTGTTATTAATCTTTTTGTCTGCATTTCGACGGGGCGATGCGCCTTTGTTAGTAGTTCTGAGAATTTGGAATTACGATCTAAAGTTGTAACTTTGATCATTAGTTATAACACAGTTTTTTCTGTTGCCCTGGTATTTCAAATAGCATTGCTACCAAAAGATTTAGACTCTTCGACAGAGAACCTCAATAGAGGAAAAGAGCCAAAAACTGTAGTTTGACAGAAACACGATTTTTCGAAATCACATCTAAAACTCTAAATATATCTAGTCTTATTACGAATAGCTCGGGTATTTTCCTCAACTAGTTCATATAGGAATGTTCAATATAGCCCGATACTGTCAGTTACCATAAAACAGGAAACGTTATTACTGTTCTCGAATATATCACGGAATGTGGAAGCATTGTAGATAGCCACGGATCCAGGACATTTAATGAGGGTACAGCGATGGTTACCGCTCATGTGTATTATTAGGAAGGAGGAATGCACGTTGAACCGAGGTCAGGGAGTGCACTAGACACGCGAGCCCTTCGTGCTACTAGCTCCATCTTTTGGCAGCTGATGCAATCGCCGATCATATTTCGAATGTCAGCTCTTTATTATTTTTAACAGTATTTTTAAACGTCATTTTGTGTATTATTATACATCAAAAAATCTTTAAAATTAATATAAGTGGTGTAACTTAGGAATAGAGAATAAATTGAAAACACATACAATCACAAATTGTAAATTGGAAAATATAGTAATTATATTCAATTTTTGGTATCTTTTATCCAATAGGTACGACATCGCTGTATTCTTCTTTTCTACATTTTTTTGAAAATATTCATATTAAAATGTTTATGTATTTGAATTAGATCGACCAATGCAAAGAAATGTTAAAGTAAAAGGCATCTTATAATCGACTGATGTGAAACCTTCCTAAGTTATTTATTGTAGAATATCTAGAAATGTACTTATAAGGCTAGCAATATTTCAATCAAACGTGCTATTAAGCTAAAAAGGAACGGTTGCGGTCGATCCGGGGTCAAGAGAGCGCCGGTAGCACTGCTTGCGATCTGCCTATCACCGACCCCGCCTAGTATTGCAAAACATACTACAAGCATTCGAAAGAGCTATTCCAGAATGAGCTATGGTTCAGTGGTATGATTTTTGACCTCTGATATGGATGCTCGTGGTTAAAATACAAAATTCTTCTGATGTCACAAGTATTTAAAACTATCCTTTATTTTACTAAAAAGGAAGAAATCAAAAAGAAAAAAAGTGATCTCTAAAAAGTTCTTTAAAGTGCGTGAAGTTTGCTAATTCATATCAGCGCTACAGAAAATATTGTAAGAATAACTAAATTTCTAAGAAAATCTTCTCAAAACGTTCCCAAAGATTTACGAAGCCAACAAATCTGCATTAGGCCAGCGTAATGAACTATGACCTAACCTTCTCATTCTGAGAGGCGACTCGAGCCCAACAGTTACACAGCAATAGTGTAATGATGACACAAAATTGGAAATATCAAGATTAAGTAGATCAGATCTTTGGTCATTGTAACTGTAGGGTTAGGCCTTCGCATTTCATAATAATAATGTCATTGTTGATTCTATCATACCAAAGCAATACCCAAACGATATTGATGGAAATAGATTTAACGGTTTCACAATAAGCAAATCTTAAGAAATTTCCAATACAATAAATTTGTTGACGGAATTGGTGATTGCCTTTGATAGAAACGCAATGACTGCTACGACAATCTAATCCCTCATTATCTTATTTCTCAACAAGTTTCTCAATATGATTCAAACAAAAAACCAATAAGAAATTCTATGTACATTTACCTTTTTATTCCGTTTAAACTTACGCTATCACTAAGTAAAACAAAAAGAAAAAAGGTAACAACTATTAAAAAATCTTGCCACCAGTGAAAGTATGGTCGTTACGATATTCACTTTTTTGGTGCTTAGGAGGATTCACAATACCGGTAACAATAAACTCTTAAGATTCTAATAAGTAGCTACCGTCATAGAGTAATAAATAATTGGTTTCCACTGCGTTAGGTTCTGGGAGCGCAGCAGAAATCAATTTCTATGGTATCCGCACTAAAACAATATAATAAAGCTTATGTGAACTTTCCGATTTTTATGTCTTCATTCTCTCGTCAAAAAACGGTTGCTATAAAAGTTGCTATAGCGGCCGCGTGACTATATTTTTAATCTATAACAAAAGAATCTGTGAGAGGCTATAACGCTAAAATAACTGTAATTCATAAATTTATCAAGTATGAAGAATATATTTTTTGTCAACAAAGTCCCGCAAATCCCGCCTCATCGTTTTTTATCGGCCAGTAAAAAATTGAAGGAGCATTTCATAAATTGTGCTCGGGTAACCGCTAACGTAATTTCTCCATCTCGGACCGACCGTGTTCTGTAAAATGGAATGTCATTATACTATTTCAAGTTTATACATAGACGGAGCTGGTTATCGATAGGAATCTTTGACCTCTGCCCCTCTAATAATCGTGTCGAACGCTCATCATAGTTCTGTGCTTTTTGTTGTACTACCTTTGTTTTTTTGGCTCACTTGTTGCCGATGAGAACTTTTGTGTAGTTACATCATGTTTCTACTTTAACGTACACAAAGGGATTGTTTGGGAAGGTTAAAGGGAATTTATCTGAGATTGCAATAAACACTTATTATCGAAGTAAGCTTGTCATCGTAAGGTACAATCAGTGGGCAAGAGGCGAGTCGGCATTGCCCAAGCACTGCCTATTAGGGTTGCCAAATTTGGTTGAATGGTTGAATAGCCGGTTAAAAATAAAAACAAAAATTCCATATGTACATAGATACATAGATAGATACATGGTACATTTATCATGAACTTAATGAAATTAGGATTGAATGCCACACGACACATGGCCTAAATCTAATTTGAAACCCGTCAAATATTTTGTAACAGCGTTTATTGGTAAATCTTGTTAGAGTGATTGTTTTGATTAGCAAAATCTGATGAAATGAAACCTTCAGCAAACTTCCTGAAATTATATTTTACATTTTATGCTACTACGATGTTATCATATGCTAAGTTTTTGTTGCAATGTAGTTAATTTGTTTAGTTTTCTATCCGCATTCACTCTGGACGTTACCGTGGCATGGCAATACCATGGAAGAGCCGACCTTTTTGATTTACTGTTGAAGAACCCATATTAAGTCTCCAGGATTTCTGCAGAAGAAAGTTACTCCTACATCCTAGTCGTGGGAATAAAGATTGTTGTTAAACATTTGAAGATATTGAATTTCTACGTCTTGTGAACCCTTTCCGCCCATCCGGGCTCGGTGCCCGAGGCATTGTTCCCACTACCTCGTATTTGCTTTCCCTCCGCTACATCCTATCTGGCTATTACACCTGATAAATGTACCTCATACAAATGTAAATAGTGTTATTGGTTGCGACGTAAGAGTAAAATATAGCATGATATTAATTGTTGTCTTATTTTAGTATGACTTTACATCCGTGTCCGTCGTCACCTTTTGGTTATTTATAAATAGTAAATGATTATTTTGAGAGAAAAAGCTGCATGTATAGTGTCATAAAATCTCTTATGTTAACCAGAGTAAAAAGTATTACAAGTAAGGCACTAGCTCTCCTTTTAAAGTAGGTAAGCCAATTTTTTCTTTACTTTTATACCTCGTCATTCAAATATTATGAAGAGTTTTTAGTATTACAAATTATTTTAAAATCACCAACTAACATTTCTATTTATTAGTGTAGGTAAAGATTTGGTAAAACATTTTGAATGTTCTGTGATATAGCGTTAGCTAATAGTTCAGTAAAGCCTTATTTACGACCTATGAACGGTATATAGTGACGCCACACAATTTACAGAGGCGACAAAATTAAGACGGAGTCGTCGATTGGTCGTGAGTTACCATACGATGAGTTTTAAAATTATAATTTATGGCTTATTTGAGTGTCGAAAGCGTCGAAACGTGTGGGCGGGACAAGTTAGGCAGGCATGGATCGCTTCTTAAGATGCAGTGTCGTCGTTTTGTATGCATTGTTCATCTCTGTGTCACGATTACTACACATTTTTTCTATAAGGTACTTGAGTTAAGTGTAGTATTAATAACTTAGTGGAATTAAACTGCACTTCTCACGTTAAGGGCGATGGAACGCACATAATTTTGGCAGAACTATCTCATCTATTTTTGCTGCCCATTAACAGTTGTGTTCTGGTGTAAAAGGTCTATGTGCTGTCTTACATGTTTACGTAGACACACATACTAGGCGTTACAATTTAGTCATCAGGGATATTATTAACGCCATTTTGATTGAACTTAAGATCGATTCCAATCTTATCGGAGGTTGAATGTACATGGACGACAGCGATTACTCTCTATCAGGTTAATATTGTGCTCGTTTGCTACTTCATTTTTTATTAAAAGGTCTGATTGTATGTAGATACTCCCTTTATCGTAGGTGCGTATAATTGAGCGTTTAAGTTACATCTTACACGCGTTAAGTTACAGAAGATCACTATCAGAGTAAACGATGTGCGTTAGAGCGTGTAGCATGCGTAGTGGTTAAGTTACTCTATGTAGGTATCACTATGTAATGGTATGTACCTATTTTAAAAAAGTTTTTTTTTAAATTTAAATTAAATAATAAGATATTTATTTTATTGCAGCTATTATTTCAATTTTAAATTGATACTTGTGTTAGCCATTCGTATGTGTTTGTATATATGTATGTATTTAATTTTGCCTGTATTTATGGAATGTCTGTAGAGTGTATAATTTTTCACTCTTATTAACCAATTTTCGTTTATTTTAGTTTCATAAAATATATAAACTACTCATGAATTTTGTGTCGTAATTTATTCCAAATTAGCTTTTCAGAAGCACAAATTAATATACAAATAAACGCCTCATAATATTTGCCTGTTATTATCATAGGCTGCGTTATAATGCATCGTATATTTCATTTAAGTTATATAACAAATGTCTAGGTCTCGTAATAATTTCGTAGCGGCTCTGCGTGCAGTCTGATGCCATCGAGATAGTTGATACAGACCTCTCCTTATACGGGTACTCAGCTCGTCGTAGACGCTTTTTTGATTTATGTCTCCACGGATGGGAGTATGTAGTTTTCTTTCTTACGTCCACTTTTATGTGAACTCATTTATTTGTATGTATTTCCTTATGATTTATTATTTGTATTAAAAATATTGTTTATGAAACTGCAAGGTATTACTTAGAAGTAACGGATAATAGATTTATTGAATTTGTGTTTTTTATATTGATAAGGAAGTGAAAAACGTATCGAATTGGTCTTATTGTATTTTTCGTATTACGTAGTAGAATTATTATAAATTTTTGACATTACCTCGGGCTTTGTGAAGTTAAACATTGATTTAAATTGTAATCTGATAGATGGTGTATAGAATTTGTTCACGCCTTAACGATATCAGGGCCAATCACGATAATGTAACTTTTTATGGTGTTACGAACAATTCACCCAATTTTTTGTTTGGAGTTCGATTAACAAGGTATTGCGCTTTATTTCGTGGTTAAGTGTGTGAAGTAAGGTTACGTGATCAGTTAAGTTCGTATTGTGTTTCTACGTAGATTAGATTCAAGGTACACCTGTTAACGAGATGATAACGGTTTTAAAACATAACAATAGGAACGTAACTGTTATTTTCATTGTGGTTGTATTAGGCAAGGGGTTCGGTTAGCGCAGTCACGCTGATTCGTGGTTCGATCCGATCTGATAAGGAAGAGTACAAAAATATCGAGTAAAATATCGATTCGATGGCGAGATCGTAGTCGTGATCGATAGAGAATCGAAGTGTCACGAGCGGGGTCGTTGCCCTTGGGTCAGGGTCGAGGATTCTTGCCTCGCCTCGCATGCAACGCAAATATCATTTCCCGACGGATATGTCGTTACGTGGAATATTGCACGTAATCGGTTCATTGTTATTCCTACCAGACAAGCTCCTTAATAGCACCGCGCTTAGTCCTTTTAATCTTAAGTCTCATTTGGTACAGACGCGTAAGCTTTAATTAAACTGCATATTTTTGTAAGATAAAACTTTATGTTGGCTTTTATAGCTGTGAAGCGAGATATTCCTTTTTATGTTGATTTTGTACAAATTCTTGTTATGAAAGCAATAAAATTGTACAGATCTGTCAACAACATAATTATATCAGTAATACGACCGCAATTGTATGGGAAACTTTAGATATGAAACTACATTGTTTACCTAATAAATAAACACAGAGTTAGCTTAAGTTGGTCAGGGCTAATGGTTATATTAGCACTGATGAGTGATTGACTTATAACTTAATAGACATGGGTCGTAACGTCTTTTGTACATAAGCGCTTATGACTAGTTTTGTCGATGCGCGTAACGTGTTTCCAAACTGCTTATTTTTGTAACTAGTTATTTCTGTATATAGCTTGAGTTAGTTTCTTATATTGCTTTTATTTGTATTAAGATTACAACATTTACTTATGTTTTAAATATAAGTTGTTTA